>JAEIFV010001291.1:0-68999 GCA_018904265.1 Lordiphosa collinella | reverse complement strand
TTAAACGCAGGCTGAAGGAATTTTTGCACCTTTTTGTAACCATGCTTGAAATATATGGATCCATTACAGTTCACCAAAGACCAAAGAACACACAAATCAAAGGAAATTTTGGGTCAACGAGCATCAAAGAAGGTTTTACCTCGATTATTTTGAAATCGGTAAAAGCAATCTTTGCCGAATTTTATTTCAAGCTGTTTAGCAGATTTGAGATAAAAGCAGAAGCATATGAAAAAATAAATTCTTAAACTAAAAATTCGTAAGCAATTATAAAAACTGAAATGATTTGAGCATAAAGAATGATAAGAATTAACAAAAAATAATTATCTCGTTATTAAAGCCTCACAGACTTATCCACCTCCCCTCGTATCGTGTGTAAATATGTTTTGGCTAGCAGCTGCTTGGCTTCCATATTCCATTATGATCTTTAGTTACATCTTTTGTGATATATAATATCATCATCTGGTTAGAGGCGACGACCTCGTTATGCAAAAGTCGTGTGAGAGACTGTGATGACAGTTTTAAGCTCAATTGATTTAAGCAATATAAACCAGCGCCCACGTCTCAAGTTGTGTTGGAAATGTGTCACGCAATAGACCAGGCGTCACTTTAGTCATTATTTCAGCATTAAATAGTCACATTAATCTAACAACTGACGTTAACTTCCGCTTGACCACAGCAGCCGCAGACTCACCTTAACTCTATGTGTGTACAATCGCACATGATGAAGTCAAGTTCAAGTGAACGCGTGGGTGAAATTTCCTAAGAATTTACTGTGATGTGGGTTTTGGTTTTTGAATTCAAAATACAAATCATGACAAGTGCAACTGTGGATGCAAGTTTGCTAGGTGCAACTGCAACAACTGTGTGCAACGTGGATGCAAGTTTGCTGGTGCACTTGTCATTGGAGTTAAGTGATTGAATTTTGAGTTTGTGTAGGAGGGAATAAAATGCTGTGAGATGTGAAAGGAAGCACAGGTTACCAAATATTTATTCCGTATACAAATAGAAAGTGGATGGGTTTTAAAAGCTTCAATTTCACTTGGTTGAGTTCTCTTCAGAGTTGGCTTTAAGTAATCTGTGTTAGCTGTGAGTTGGGTTTGAAAGAACTCACTTGAGAAACTCAAATAGGTCATTTCTCTTGATAGTTGAACTTTTCAGATTATCTTTTCCACTATCTGAGCAAAGAAGTATTGACTTAGAATAATTATTTTGTAAACACTCTTTCAATGGGTGCGTTCACCAGCATAAATCGATGACCAAAAATCGACTAATTTTGTTATATTGTGCTGGTGAACGGTCATGATGTGCAATCATGATTGCATATTTTCGTGATTGTGTTAGATGTGAATCCATCAAAGTATTTCTTTGTTAGATGGATTTGATTTTTGATTGTTACGATACCACACAGCTGACTCTGGATAAAAAAAAATTACTTTTGGGAAAAATGATTCAAAACGTCTTTGTTTTTAATAAATGAACTATCAGAGGGCGTGGTTTCGCAAGTAGCCTTGCTGGTTGTTGAGGAGGAGAAAAGCTTGGAAAGCCGCCTCTTCAAAAAAAGCTGCACCGGGTACGCGGCCCAAGGACCATTTTAGCATGTCTCCGAGTGACCAAAGCATTGGCCAGGGATGAGCCAATTGCCAACGTAACTTTTGAAAATAACTGCTTTTGAAATTTGGATGTTAGCAAAACAGAAGTTTCGACATACCAAAAAGCTCTGGCCATCGGATAATCGAGTTCGTTGTGTACCGGGCCGGGCTTGCGACAACATACATCAAATGGCGGACATACTACTATCTTCCAAACATTCACAGGGCCAATAGCACTTGTTGACGACCTCCAGGAAAACGGCACTAATGCTGATGCAGTCCCCAATAGAGTAGCCAATGTTCTTAGTCCAGGTGCCCACACATTTGACAGCTCGTATCACGTTGCTGTAGGTCTCCGCGTCCCATTCACTGCGTCCCATTTGCAGCTTTAGATACGTCTCGCATGTCTACAACACTACCGGCACCCGCTTGCCCAGCTCTACCCTCGAGATCACTCGGTTCACCGAGGTGTGTATGGCTTGTGACTCCTCCGGTATAGCCTGCAGTATGATCCAGAGCTGAACATCTGCACTGACATTTCGAATACGCTGCTGCTGGAACGTATTGATCACCTCCTCAATTGCACACGGCCAATCCTCTTGCAGCATGTGCACTACTATATAGGCTCCCAGTGCAATGCATAGACGATTCAGCACAATCTTGGTTCCTCCCGCAAACTGTACAATGGTCTCGAGTGTTCGTGCTCTGCATCTCATCCAAATCGTTTAGGAGAGAGCTTTACTCCGAGGCAATCAAAGTGCTGCAAAAAGGACCCCATTTGATTCCTCAAGACTGGCCTCAAAGGGAACCATCTTCAAGGCGTTCTCCTCTTCGCGCACCAATGACCAATGTGGGACAGCCAGAGACCGCCAAGTCGCAACCTACGGATGATTTTTTTATTTTTTTATTTCCAGTCAAAAATTCAAAACATCGCAAAACAAAGTTTGTTGGCTGATTCTATCAAAACCGTTAAGAGAAAATTTTTTGGTTGTGATTTATGTGATGATTGGTGTGTGCTGGTGAACGCGCTCAATGTGTTCGTTCTAGAGACCTGATCTTAAGCTTAATCCAATCTAAGTCTAAGTGATGTGGCCAAATTTAATCAATATCAGTCCATCGATATAGTTCGATAAACTTTCATAGAAATTATCGCTTAAGTCTAAGAATATTTAAGGAATTATCAAGAGCTTCAACCATTTTGTTTTACTTTTATTACTGGAGTGCTATTTCTATTTACTTTTTATCCGTTCAGGTTTAATCATAATCTTCTTTAAAACTGATTTCGATTATTATCATTATGATTAATTATAATTTTTCCATTATTCTCTACTTCCAGTAATTCAAAATGGCCAAACCGCTGTTAAACTCCTGCTGCCTGTGTCAGTCGACACGTAATGGTTCCATTATATCCGGCATTTTGGCCATTGTTCTATCGATTATAACCATCATTGTGATATTTACCACCCGAGCGCATTTCAAGACAATTGTCTTTGATTTCATTCCCAACGATATTGTTAAGATCATACTGGTGGTCAATCTATGCATGACGATACTGATTTCCCTGCTGATGATTGCCGGCGTCCTAAAGGTATTTATTTGCTCATAAAAAAAACAAAAAAACTCATAAAATAAACTTAAATTTTAAAGCGCAATCACTATCTGATGGTACCCTGGGTAGTGCTGGGCATTATGATTGCCATTGGTTTGCTGATTTCGGTCATCTACACTGCGGTTGTCTTCTTTATCGATGGCTACGTACTGACGGGAGTTCTTTGGCTAATCTTCGGCTTGATTTGTTGCGGTAAGTGGTGGCAGAAGAAGGAGGAGGAGGTGGAGAAGATGTGGCAACTGTTACAGCTCCTTGTGTGGTTTTTAGCACCGGATGGGCGTCTTTATTGATGCATTTATCATGCGTTAATGGCTTGTGCGTTGAAAGCACAAAACGGCGATTCCCGGCAGACAAATGAGGCGCGAGGTGCTTGGCCATGCAATTTGTTGACTGCCAAGAGATATAATAAATGACCAAATGAAAGGTGTGAAATGAGTTAGACAAAAGTGTGGCATACTTTTCGGCGACAGTAATAATAACTGACCCTGACGAGACGATTTTAAGTTTTGAGTTACGATTGATCTATACCAGAGCTCGTAAATAACAATTAAACATTTTTGCCTTTGCGGTCTGCTCAATAACAAAACCGAAAAAAACAACGCACGCTTGCTCTCGCTCTGAGCAGAACACTTAGCTTCTCCTTGTTTTTGTTTTCAGTTGACTGTTCTCAGTTGAGATTTTCTTGTTTTGCTCATTAGACAGCGATCCGACTGAGCGCTCGCACATTAAGAGTCAGTAGATGAGCAAAAAGCCGAACGACTCACCACAAAGTGTCTTTTTTTTTTTTATTTGTTTTCTGTGTGTGTTTGTGTGTGAGTCGCAAGCCCAAACAGACACCTCACCCGCACATACACACACACAAACGCAAATGACTTTTATCTTCTTCGCTCGCGACGATTTGCTCAGTGAATGAGCAGAGCAAAATGTAAACAAATCCATTGGTTGTTCGTTGAGCACTGAGCGATTCGTTCATTAGCCGATGTGAACGGTTCATCTCTGACTTTTTGCTCAAAGGGTCCGTAAATAACTGTTATTTTTGGACAACGAAAAACGGGCAATTGTTATTTGCTAGCTCTGGTTTATCGAACTGTCTGTACAATTTGTAAATAATAGAGGCTTGCTGACTGTTAGCAGCGGCAGAGCGCTGTAAAACAACAGTGATTCTCTCTCACCTCACTCACTCACTGTTAATTTTCAATAGCTTTCCCCCCCCCAGCCCGTCTTACCCAACGACTGGCTCTGTTAGCAAAAAGCACTAATGTTTTTACAGTAACTGCTTGGAGTATCTTTTCGCGGACAAAATTTAAGACATAACATAAAACATTTGGTCTCCCACCAAGGCACTGTTCCTATGTCGTCCAAAAACACAACAGGACAGCATATAAGGTCTTACCGACATAGTCCGCTTCGAGATACTTTGGGACCTGTTGCATAAAGTATCTTTTAGCGGACAATCAGTTAACAGAGCTCAATTTTGAGAGGCAGAGCAATCTGGCAGTCTAGTATTAATGGTCAGTGACACGACTTTCTCGCGTAAAAGCAAAAAACGAACTGAATGGAAAGTTTTTTTTTTGTTCTCTATCCTTCATTTGCCCATCGGTTAGCAATCGTTCGGCTCTGACCTCGTGTCTTTTGTTTACATGCCCCAGGACGGAAAAAGTAAGACCCGGTTCATGATGTCCTGACTTTATCCCTTGCGAGTACCTGAGAAAATAACGTCTGACTATTTTCGTAAAATTTTACGCCACCAGACGTACTGATTTTTCTCATGACATGCTGCTAGTCCGACTGGGAACACACAACCACACATACATACGCAAAAATCACTTCGGAAGTATGCTCTCAGCAAAAGTATCAGTAAAAGACAGAAGAGAAACCGGAACGAAAAAAACGGTCTTTGCTCTGAGCGCAACAGAATTGAGAAAAAACAGAACTGAAACTGTCTTTCGCTCCCTGTTTTCGTTGTGGCCGTAAACAAACTGTTTTTTGGGGACATTTTGAAAGTGTTGAGAGTTTTTTGCGAGCTCTGGTTTCTATGCTGTCTTCTCAGTCATTTTTTTAGCTATCTTCACCAAACTTTCTACGAAGTCTTTTAGTACAAGTACGCTGCACATTTGTCGGAACCGGCGGGATGGGATGACTATAGCATATAGCTGCTATAGGAACGATCGTTCGAAAAAGTCAGAAAAACCTTCTTTTTATACCCTTGCAGAGGGTATTATAAAATTGTCCGGATGTTTGTAATGCATAGAAGGAAGCATTTCCGACCACATAAAGTATATATACGACGAGCTGAGAAAGTATATATTCTTGATCAGCACGACGAGCTGAGTTGACTTAACCCTGTCCGTCTGTCCGTCCATCTGTTTCTATGCTATCTCCTCCGTCAGTTTTAAAGCTATCCTCACCAAACTTTGCACGAAGTCTTTTGGTACAAATACGCTGCACATTTGTCGGAACTGGCCGTATCGGATGACTATAGCATATAGCTGCCATAGGAAGGATCGGTTGAAAAACTAGTCTTAAAGAGAAAAACTTTTTTGTTTTTAATGGAAACGCCTCCAAAGTACGTATTTCTTAGTTTACTATCCCTTCCCATGATTTCACCAAGTTTGGTCGAAATCGGATGACTATAGCATATAGCTTCCATAGGAACGATCGGTCGAAAAACTAGTTCTAGTGAGAAAAACTTTTTTTTTTTAATGAAAACGTCCTTATCATTGGCATACACTTAATTTATATATTTTTACACAATTCTTCAAAGTTTGGTCGAAATCGGATGACTATAGCATATTGCTCCCATAGGAAAAGATCAGTAGTCTTAGTTAGAAAAACTTTTGTGTTTTCAATGGAAGCTGCCTTAGTTGTTAAAACTTCGGTCGAAATTAAGTTTGGTCGAAATCTGACATCTGTATAGTTTTGTCATTAAGAAGTAGTGTTTTGTGAAAAATTTTGTTTTTAATGGAAATGTTCTTAAAATTGGCAAGTATTTGTTTTATATGCTCTCACACAATTCTACAAAGTTTTGTTAAGATAGGATGACTATACCTTATAGCTGTCATAGGAACGGTCGTTCGAAAAACTAGTTCTTGTAGGAAAAACTTGTTTGTTTTGAATGGAAACTTCCCTATCATTGGAATATACTTATTTTCTATACTTTTACACTATTCTACAAGTTTTTGTCAAAATCGGATGACTATAGCATATAGCTGCAGTACGAATGATCGGTCGAAAATGAAGTTCACAACACCCCATCTACCCCTACTCTAAAACTAAGTGAAAAATTTATGAATTTAGACCCCCTTCGTAAGCTCCTTCATTTGTGCTCCGCTTTCTGTGTGCTGGGGGCCTTATGGTTTACTTCAAGTTTGGGTTAAACACTCGACAAAACAAAAGCCAAAGCATGGCATTCACATATTATCCCTTGGGTTTGATTCGAAAACTATAAACTGACGCTTATCGGTGGCTTGGGACCTAACGAAAAGCAATAAATATTTCAAGGTCTACAATTATGACTAATATGCAATTGCCAGATCTATATTAAAAACATATTTCTAAACAATCTTATTAATTTCTTTGTTCTTTCAACATCTATTTATTTCAGTGGTTCTTACCTATTGCTGGTGTGTCGTCTACAGCGAGTATGTCAATCTGTCCGAGGAGAATGAACGTGGTCGCTACAACAAACAGCCTTATCGTCGCTAGAAGTAGCCAATCCTCATCATCGCCATCTTCCATTCAATAATCATGACTCATGTTAGCTCTTAATAATTTTTACACCAACTGCTCATGTTTCGTAATTAGTTTAACTAATAATTGTAATTGTTAATAATAATTTAATAATAATATTGCGCGTCTCCACAATTTGTGGTAAATCGAATTTATGTGCAATCGAATTATTTAACATTTAAATAAAACTTTAATCAAGAATTTCTGTTTGTAATTTGTAATGTAAAAAAGTGGAGAAGAAATAAAATTAACAAATAAAATGTTTTATTTATAAACTGTAATAAATATGAGGTTTTTGTTCTTTTTCGTGTTGTGTAGTTTATTTCAAAAAATATAGTTTTTCTATATTTTAATATACGCAAATTCTCGCAAAGTCTATCAAAAAATTTGTTTGTAAATTAACTAAAATTATTTAGGGGGTGTGTGTGTGTGAGTGGGGGGTAGGGGGCGTGTACTTAATTTACAGTTCGCTGCGCGCATATTTAGGTTTGAGCTCTTCTATGCGTTTGATAAAATCAGATTTCTCCAGGCAACCCTCACAGCTCTCATCCCAATCGTTGAGAATCTTTTTCAGATCACGTACTTTCAGCTTCTTCAGATCCACATTATTCAGATCAATTTGTTTCTCTGCAAATAAAGAAAATAGTTAGCAGCTGTGAATTTTTCTACTAAATGCACAGTGGTGTTTTTTTCTTAATAAAAATTCATTTAAAATAAATAGAAAACAGACCACTGTGCGCTGATTAAATAGTTCTCTTACCATAACGCAAATCACAAATCTGTGCATCCTTCTTCTTCAGCTTCTCGCATATCTTCTCCGCCGGCATGGACCAACTCAGAGGTTTGCTCAGCTCGTTCAAAATGCCTGTAGCCGACTCTTCCAATCCACCCAGGTAATAGCACTACGTGGTCATAGAAAACAAACAAACATATGTACATACGTGTTAGATTTTGCCTGGCAAGAGAAAAAGAGTCTCTCTCTCTTTCCCTCTCTCCATTCAAATTATTTGCCGGCTACTCACAAATCTGTGCTCCTTGTTCTTCTGTGCTTTGCAGAATTTCTTAAACGCCGTCTCTATCTGCTTGTAATCCTTCTTGGTGGCCTCATCCAGTGAATCGGCAAAACGACGGACAGTCTTAACGCACACTGTAACGAAATTCAAGAATATTTTTACACTTACGTGGCCAAAACCCCCACACACGCACATGCCGCTTACCTTCGCAGTCTTCCTCCTTCAGCGCCGCCCACGTTGTCTGTGCCAAGCCGGCCAGGAAACATCCTATGAGCATCAGATGTAAAGTCTTCATTTTGCAACTATTTAAGTTTAATTTAAAACGAATCAAAATTTATTTTTCGATCTGTGTGACTTGTTGGCGTTGGTATCAGATGAGAGCAAGCAGCAGTGTGACCGTAAGCAATTGAATTAAAAAATACCGATGCCGCAAAAGCATCGATAGGTATCGAAACAACATGTGGCGCTCTTTTGAAATAGAGGTGAAACAAAATGAGGGTTATTGTCTATTATATGTCATTCCGGGGTGTTTCCCCCTGGGCCCGGACTTCTGAGAATTAACTCACGAGTTTTTGGAGAAGGACATATAATAGACAATTACCCACGGACAAAAAACAGCTGAAGAGTTACCAAATTGAATGAACAAGTCACCGAACAACTCACTGAAACTCCAAAAATTGAGATAGGGTAAGTTGAAGGGTGATTCAAGATTAGTTGTGATTAGTTTTAAAACATTTTGCGGGCCAACTTACCTTTGAAAGTTTAAAAGAAATACCTATCCGCGCAGATTTAAGGGCAAAATAAACGAAATGAAATGAAGGACGATGCTTGAACAGAAATTCGATTTTGCACTTAGCTTCGAAAGCAAAAAACAATTTTCCCAATGCTAAGCAAATTAATGTTTTTCGAGTCGTGCTCGGCGATCCTCGCTAAGAGATAACTTGGTTAGGTTTAGTAAAAACGAAAAAATAGAGCATAAAATTTCAATTTAAATTATTTTATTATCTTATTTCTTTAAAACTGTTCAAGTCTAAAAGTAGCCACCATTTGATTCGGATGGGTGGCATTGAATTCTAAAACTCCAGTTCGAAATAAGTAACGAGAATATCATAAGCCTTTTGGTACACCTCTTCGTCATCATGGCCCTGCAAATCCTCAAGTTTGTCCGCACCACCGTGTCGCTCAACCAGAAAACAGAGCCTCTTAGTATTTCCCAACTTCTCGGCCAAGGCAAACATATTGCTGAGCCCAGTCTGCACCACTTTGACGGTTTCCGTGCAGTTGGCATCTAGTAGATCAATGAATGGCTTGAGAATTTTGTATTTCTTAAACAAGTACTCTATTTGCTCTGGAGTTCCGCTTTTCGTGGTATTTTTCACCGCGATGGCAGCCTGATGCTGTGCTGTAGAATCACCATTTTTAAGTAGACGGAGTATCTTGCGATATATGCCAGCCTCAATCACAGCTTGGATTTGCTTTTGATTGCCTGCGGTGATGTTGCTTACTAACCAAATGCTGCAGCAAACGGCACAAATGTGGCAGTCCTCCAGCGGCAATGACCACATCGGTTTGCGGATCTGTGCCCAACGTAATTTTTCCCACACAGATTAGCGCCGGTTCAATAATGCTCGGCTCATCCATTTGAAGCAGATTCACCAGGCGTGGTACCACACCCGTATCGATCACAGCTTGTATCTTATTATCATCATCATCATCATTATCACCAAAACCGATAACATAGGCCAAAGCCCAACAGACATTTTCCAACACTTTAATATCCTGGTTGGCAACCAAGAGCCGAGAGAGGACGGGCAGCAAACGCTTTACCTGCTCGAATGGGGCCGAGGGATTCTTATGGCGGCACAAATTGGTCATCAACCAGACAATGCTGCAAGGAAACGAGAACGAAGTCTCGTTATTAATTAATAACAATATGCCATCGATAGCATGGTGATGTAGAACAATGTCACGAGCGGCTGCTCCATCGCCGGCAATAATACCCAAGGCGAAGACAGCCTGCGCGGCCAGAAAAACAAGTTTGGATGGCAGCAGTGCCATCAAATGCGGCACAGCATCCTGCTCAATAAGGTAACGGGTCTGAATTGATTTTCCAGAGGCTAGGTTTGTCAAGACCCTGGCGGCCTCGAACTGCAACATTGGACTGGAGAAGGGACAGAATGGATTGGGCAAACATCCTCCCCATACTTCAACAGTGTGCATGTACTTACTGGTCGACATTCTGCAGAAATCGTACGCATAATGGCACTACACCATGTCCGATTAGCTGATCAATTAGTGGTTTTTGCCCTTGACTTATCAGTTTGCTTGCCGCCTTTATGCCTATGAATTGACTCTCACTATCCTCGCCATTCATGGCCGCCACTATCTCATCCACCAGCAACTGCACAAGTAATTGATTACTTGTATCCTTTAGCGTTGAGGTTAGGTTGATATTGCGATGCTTGCACAATTGATGTTCCTTCTCGTGGGAGCCCCGAGGTGTGGATGAATCGGCTTTATCCATATTGACAATATTGAGATACAAATAATTGATCTTTTTTAAAAAATATATATCTACGATACGATAAGTATGGATAAGTGTGAAAGTATATTCTAACAATTTCCCAAAAAAAATTTACTGAAAAATTTTCTACTCTTAAAAAATGGAGTTCACCTCAAAAAAAACTAAAACTAATGTGGAATTGTATGAAAACGATTTAGTCGTAGACAAAGTCTAAGGCGAAATTGATTTCAATGCCTACTTTTTCCTTCTATAGCCAGATTTTTCGTTTAATAATAATATTTTCTACTTCTACTTTCTACAAATTTGTACAATTTGATTAGACCTATCTCGCTGGACGTGTTCAGATCCAGACTTCAGACCCAGGCTTTGACGATGTTGACGGCAAAACAGTGAGGGCACTTCCGGATGTGGGAGTAATGTTTCTGCTAATGCTATTTGACGCCATGACTCGCTTGCAATACTTACCTTCCTCATGGAAGTGTGCAGTAATCGTGATGGTTCCCAAGAAGGGCAAGGATCCTACGAAGCCCGACTCCTACCGATCAATTAGTCTGCTACCAACCTTCTCCAAAATGTTTGAAAGAATATTTCTTTGTAAAATGTTGGCAGTCAGCTCGGCTGAAGACGCTTTACCAGACCACCAGTTCGGCTTTTGTAGAGGACACTGTGCGCCTCAGCAGGTTCATAGAATCTCTAACCACATTTTAAAAGCTTTCGAGAACAGCCAATTCTGCTCTGCCGTTTTTCTTGATATTCGGCAGGCATTCGATCGCGTATGGCATGATGGCCTGCTGTTTAAGCTGAAGTCCCTCCTTCCTGCTGAACAATATCTGCTGCTTCGGTCTTTCCTGCTTGGGCGCCGCTTTATGGTTGAGCTCAGAGGCGAGCGATCAACCATCCGTCCTATTTGTGCGGGTGTACCACAGGGTAGTCTATACAGCTACTGTTACAGCTAAGGCGAAGAAACTTGACTGGCTTCTCAAGCCTCGTAGCGGTCTTTCGTTGCGCTGTAAAGTCCTTATGTACAAGGCTATAATCATGCCTTCCTGGACATGGGGGATCCCGCTGTGGGGTACGGCATGCTCCACAACCCTGAAGAAACTGGAGTCTTCTAAAGGGTGATTTTTTAGCTATTATCTTTTTGGCAACACTGGTTTAAACACTTCTCGCACGTTTCGTGTTTTGTTTCACTGTCAAACATATTCAGTTTGGTCTATAATTTAACCATGAATCGTCTTACAAACGAACAACGCTTGCAAATTATTGAATTTTATTATCAAAATGCGTGCTCTGTTAAGAAAGTTCATCGCGCGCTTTTTCCAGTTTATGGTCAGTTAAATCGACCCACTGAAGCGTCTATTCGGGCTATTGTGACTAAATTTCGCTGAAGAAAATATCGCAGCTGTATCGGCATGTGTTAATGATGACCATCAATTATCGATTCGTCGCCGTTCGCAGCAATTGGGCCTCAGTTACTCAACAACGTGGAACATTTTGTGGAAGGATTTAGGTGTGAAAAAGTCTTGGAAAGTTGGCCGAAGATCCACTTTTTTACCGAAAAATTGTGTTCAGCGACGAAGCTCATTTTTGGCTCAATGGGTACGTAAATAAGCAGAATTGTCGATTTTGGAGTGAATATCAGCCAGAAGCATTGCAAGAGCAACCAATGCATCCAGAAAAAGTCACAGTTTGGTGCGGTTTATGGGCTGGTGGCATCATTGGACCGTACTTCTTCAAAGATGATACGAATCGTAACGTAACTGTGAATGGTGAGCGCTACCGTGAGATGATATCCAACTTTTTTTTTGCCCAAAATGCAAGAGCTTGACTTGCATGACATGTGGTTTCAACAAGACGGTGCCACAGCACGCGCAACAATGGACTTATTGAGAGGCGAGTTCGGTGAACATTTTATTTCACATTCGAGACCGGTCAATTGGCCGCCTTAATCGTGCGATTTAACGCCTTTAGACTATTTTTTATGGGGCTATGTTAAAGCTCATGTCTATACAGACAAGCCCAAAATTGAAGCTTTTATTCGTGAGATACCGGCCGAAATGTTGGAAAGAGTATGCCAAAATTGGACTAAGCGGATGGACCATTTGAGGCGCAGTCACGGTCAACATTTGCATGAAATAATCTTCAAACATTAAATTATCGATTTAAATAAAGATTTCATGCATTTTTCTGAATTTTATGTGTTTTTTTTTTTGGAAAAATTTTCCTATAGCTCTTAAAAAATCACCCTTTAGAAATCCCTTCCCATACAAATTCCCCCCTATATACTAGACTTAAGCTAAGACATGCGCCCGTTCATCCAAATATAAATTTTTCCTTTTAAATTCTATTCCCAGCGCCCAGCAAGAATTCCTGCTCTGGGGACCCAAAGTGCGAGGCAACACAAGAGAACCGCAATACTGTGCAGCGGACAAATCCGCCGGAGCACCAAAAGGGACTTTTTTCCAATGACTGGGAGATAGCCGCATTACGATCCGGCCGGTCACTTGGTTTTATTAGGCCCAGACGGCCACAAGGAATGGACTTCACTTTGATTCCCTGCTCTGGATGTGGCGTTTCCCTGATGGACTCTGGATTTGGCTCCTCTCGGATGTACTGGACGCCGAATCCAGAATCTTGGCTAGCCTTCAACTGCAACCACAAACAACACTAAATTCCATTTTCTTCTTTATAATTACAATAAATTTAACTCACTTTTGAGCTATTTTCCCCACTTGGGTTTAAGCTTTGGGCTCATCCACTTGTTGACTTTTCCCGAACTAAATTAAATTTTTGCCAGCGACGATCGACTGTGCGCTCTGCACGACTTTTATGGAATATTCCACCGGCCACCCAACTGACCCCCCTATATAGGCCAATTCTCCCGCCATTTGTGCCTATCCCAATATACCGGGTCGATGGACTGATCGAAGACCGTGGCCTGATTTAAAATTCGGGTGTGGGTGGGAAAGCGACTGCATATGTATTGCATTTCTGAGAGCAGCTTTCGCCTCTCATTTGAATTTGAATGCAGTACCCTACCTTCACGACAGAGGGCGCTGCCATTTCCCCTCCCCAGCTGCTCCGCTCTTCGACCTATCGACAACGCGAAATGTTACAATATCTTTATTCTCCAAGTCCTGTTCATTCAACAAGGCAACATTTCTTGCATATAATGCATCCAATTTCGAGATTCTTACCCAAGCACTTAAGAATACGATTATGCCCTATTTTTACGGACCATTTTTTAAGTTCTTTGAAGTTTATATCACTGTAGAAAGTAGAAGTAGAAAATATTATTATCAAACGAAATATCTGGCTAGAGGAGGAAAAAGTAGGCATTGAAATCAATTTCGCCTCAGACTTTGTCTACGACTGAATCGTTTTCATACAATTCCACATTCGTTTCTAGTTTTTAGAGAAGTTAACATCTAACTCCATATTTTTTTACAAGTAGAAAATTGTTCAGTAAATTTTCCTTTTTTTTTTTGGAAATTGATAGAATAAACTTTCACACTTATCCATACTTATCATATATATTTCTTTTTTAAGAAAATACATTTTTGTATCTCAATATGGATAAAGCCGATTCATCCACACCTCGGGGCTCCCACAAGAAGGAACATCAATTGTGCAAGCAACGCAATATCAACCTAACCTCAACGCTAAAGGATACAAGTAGTCAATTACTTGTGCAGTTGCTGGTGGATGAGATAGTGGCAGCCATGAATGGCGAGGATAGTGAAAGTCAATACATGGGCATGAAGTCGGCAAGCCAGCTAATAAGTCGGGGCCGTAATCCACCGATTGATCGACTAATTAAACATGGTGTAGTGCAAATATGCATACGATTTCTACGGAATGTCGAGCAGTAAGTAAATGCACACTGGCAGAGTATGGGGAGGACGTTTGCTTAATCCATTCCTTCCCTTTTCCAGTCCCCAGTTGCAGTTCGAGGCCGCCAGGGCCTTGACAAACATAGTTGCTGTCACTTCAGATCAGACCTGTTGCCTCGTTGCTGTGCCGCATTTGATTGTCCTGCTGCCATCAAAGTCCATTATTCTGGCCGAGCAGGCTGTCTGTGCCTTGCGTTATATTGCCAGCTTTGCAGCACCCGCTCGGGACATGGTCGTATATCACTATGTCATAGATGTTATTATCTTGTTAGTAATCAATAACGAGACTCCGATCTCGTTTACTTGCGATATTGTCTGGTTGATGGCCAATTTGTGCCGCCATAAGAATCCCTCGGCCCCCTTCGAGCAGGTAAAGCGTTTGCTGCCCATCCTCTCTCGGCTCTTGGTTGCCAACCAGGATGTCAAAGTGCTGGAATATGTCTGTTGGGCTTTGGCCTATGTGATCGCTTTTGATGATTATGATGATAATGATAATAAGATTCAAGCTGTGATCGATACGGGTGTGGTACCACGCCTGGTGAATCTGCTTCAAATGGATGAGCCGAGCATTATTCAACCGGCGCTGTCCTGTGTGGCAAAAATTACGTTGGGCACAGATCCGCAAACCGATGTGGTCATTGCCGCTGGAGTACTGCCCCATTTGTGTCTTTTGCTACAGCATCAAGACACGATGACTGTCATGCAGGCCACTTGGATAGTAAGCAACATCACAGCTGGCAATCAGAAGCAAATCCTTGCTGTCATTAAAGCTGACTTATACCCCTTGATAATGCATGTACTCGAAA
Organism: Lordiphosa collinella; assembly: GCA_018904265.1. Taxonomy (NCBI): domain Eukaryota; kingdom Metazoa; phylum Arthropoda; class Insecta; order Diptera; family Drosophilidae; genus Lordiphosa; species Lordiphosa collinella. The sequence goes on along the minus strand of JAEIFV010001291.1, from coordinate 53,836 downwards.
ATGGTAATTCTATATCACAACTGCTGGCTGCCAAGGCGGTGAGAAATACCACGTATAGGGGCACTCCAGAACAAATAACGTTCTTGATTATGACGTACAATATTCTCAAGCCATTCATTGATCTACTAGATGCCAACGACACGGAAACCGTCAAAGTGGTGCAGGCTGGTCTCGACAATCTGTTTGCCCGGTCCGCGAAGTTGGGAAAATCTATTATTGAGACGCTTTGTCTCCTGGTTAAGCAACTCGGCGGTGTGGACAAACTGGAGGAGTTGCAGTTCCATGATGACAAGGAGGTAGTCGAAATGGCTCGTGGAATAATTGTTACTTATTTCGAACGGGAGTTTTAGAATTCAATGCCACCCATCCGATCCGAATGGTGACTACTTTTAGACTTTAGTTCAGTTTTAAAGAAATAAGATAATAAAATAATTTAAATTGAAATTTTATGATCCATTTTTAGTTTTCACTAAACCTAACCAAGGTAAATGTTTACAATCCATCAATATATTCAAAAAAAATTTGAATAAAATGTCCTCGATGGACCGCGAATTAAAAAGAATTTACGTGCAGAAATCAATTGGCGGTCGACCATGGTCTTCTTGCAAATTATTTTTGAAATTTGCCCATACAAAATATTCTCGATCACAAATGCTTTTCGAATTCTGCTTGTTTTTGCAAATAAATATTTAGAAAATATTCTTAGCATATGAGTAAGACGAAAGTTTGGCGAAATTGAGGAAAACTTCACTTCTTTTGGATATGTTATGAACTCTTTTCCAGGACCCCTTTTTGAGGTAAAGTTCAACGTAGTTTCCTTAGGAGGCCTACTCAACGTAAGCCCTAGAAAAAATCGCCCGATTTTTTTAAATTTTTTAATATTTTGCTTGCGGCGCAGAATTGAGAGGTTTCTTTTAGTCTTCATCTGTGGTGCAACTGTTATATTTACCAAAAACAGGAAGAGGGAAAGGAAGAAGCTGTGGAAGAATTGGAAGAGGAGGAAAGGATTGGGAGAGTAAGCGGTGAATGGATTGGATAAGGAGGAAGGAGGAGGTTAAGCCAATGTGGTGTGAATGCTGTTATTATAATTGTTCGCCGGTATGCAGTAATATTCATTTTGCAGCCACCATCTCACATTGTTGAAGCTGCCATTACACTTATCATATATCTCTAAATAGTCGGTTGTCAAAATTCTCCAAAGAGAAACTCTTTAGAGAAGCTAAATCATGATAATAGACAAAGGGTGTAAGCCTACTAATTTCATGAGAGTGAGAGGAACGGTAACATTTTCTGTGTTTAACCCTTAGACTGGCAGTGGGGTACATTTGCAGCCTACTGTAACAACCTTTGCCCTATGTCGAATGATCGGTTCACACTCCGGCTCTGGTATTGCATCTGGCATGAGACTTCTTCTATTCGCCAGCTGGCCTTTGTTGGTTAAAGGCTTCCAATCGGTAGCTTTAAAATGTGCATGGCAGATTTTTCCATTTGGACCCAAATTTTTTTCGATTTTTTTTTTTGCATATTTTTATAGCTTGGATATTTGAGAATATTGTCCCAAAAGGACTGTTTAAAATTCGAAATACTTTAGAAGATATAGCCCTTTTAATGACCCAAAGTGACCCGATTTGCCTAGCAACTGCAAACTTTAAACGCGTTTATCTCGAAATCACGTTTTTCGAGCTGGCGGCACTGATTGCGCCCGTAGTTCTGAACCGATTTTGAAGAAACAAAGTGCTACCGACGCAGAATTGTCACCATTATGGCCCCTACTTCAATCATAATTTAAGAAATTTTTTTACTATTTTTTTTAACACTAAACTACAACAAAATGGCACAAAATCGATTTTTCATTTTTCAATGGCCGCCATTTTGTAAAAAAAATCGCAAAATTATGATTGAAATAGGGGCCCGAATTACAACTGTACTGAATCTAACGCCGTTTACTTTTTCCATTTCAGATGATCCGAAGTGGAGTTATCCGTGCCGCCAGCAGCATACCTTTTTTTTGACGTCCAACTTTGAAGACCGACAACTTTTTGAACAGTCCTCGTACAAAGGAAAATTTTTTTTTAAATTTAATTTAAAATGTTCTTAGAAGAAGATGTAACTATTTCTAACAGGGATGCAAACCGATTGGAAATAAGGACTGGTTCGGTTCAGTGGTTCACATAGTTTTTGAACCACCGGTTCGGTTTATTACATGGTTTTTGAAGCCAACTGAACCGCGGTTTTTATTATAAATTTAATGAAGGCCAGTTTCTGTTTTAGCAAATAACCCCGATCTTCCCTAAAATCTGCGCGGAAAGGAATTCGCAACGTACTTTATGTTCTTGGATGCCGAAAATCTCTAAAATCTCACCCCTCAAAGTCCATCCTTAAGTTTAACCACCAAATACTTTCATAATTATATTTCAAGGAAATGGCAGAAACTTATTTCTAGGATCGCCCTTATTCCGCCGAACATAAACCCTTAAGGATTTTGCTTTATTCTGTTCGAAAATCTATTTCTTTTCAGACTTTCGATGGTAAGGAAGTCCAAAAGTTGTCAAAAAACGCATTTCTGTTTCAGCGATCGTTATTAATTTGGCCGAGTCTCAAGCCCTAAGCCATTTCTTAAGTATAAAGTCCCAGTTTGCTTTAAAGTTTGCGCGAAAAGTTATTTTTCCGAAGTTTCGAAGGAAAAGCAAGTCCGATAATGTGTTAGAAACTCCATTATTTTGTTAGATCGCCCTTAATTTCACCTTATGTTAATTCTTAAAGCCTTTTGTTGAGTATAACGTCGCAATTTACCCTGAAATCTTCTCGGAAAGTCATTTTTTTTAGACTTTTGAAGTGGCGGCAAGTCCAAAACTTCTTTTTGCTCTAAGATTACCCTTCATTCCACCAAACCCTTTAAGCCCATTGTGAAGTCTAACATTCAAAAATATCCTTAAATCTTTTCAGAAAGTAATTGTTTTGGACTTTTCAAGCGGCAGTTTGAAAAACTATAAACCTAGGTGGGACATAGGTTAGGTTAGGTTGCGATGGGAAAGTGAGGCCACATGGGCGCGTTGCGATACCATATATTCCTTGTTTAACCCTATTAGACCCTAGGGTGATCTTCGATACTGAACCATTCTGTGGATAGAATAAACTTAAGCAGAGCTGGGATCTCTATGTCAGATGTCTCCGACAGGTTGAGGAGGAGAGGCTGACCAAGAAACCTAAGTCTTCTCCTACTTAAAGCGGGGCAATGACACAGAAGGTGCTGTATTGTTTCCTCCTCTTCCTCAAATCTGCAGCTTCTACAGAAATCAAAATGTTGTACGCCTAGGCGTGCTGCGTGTCTGCCTATAAGACAGTGACCCGTCAAGGCCCCTACCAGAAGTGATATGTGTTCCCTTCTGTAACGTAAAAGTGTGTTAGTACGTTTAGATTCAAATGTTGGCCACGTTAGTCTCGATACCGCAGGTCCGTGGCGAGACGTAGTGTTTCGGCTTTTTTGTAAAGCTTGAAGGTAGCCATAGGCATTCCTATCGTGCTCTTCTCTGGAAGGAGCTTGGTGGTTGTGCCTAGTCTGGCCAGTGTGTCCGCAGACTCGTAAAGGTGGGACATAAATACTATTTGATGAAAAAAAAGTTGGATCGCACACAGTATAAAGAACTAGTTCCGGTTTTAAGAGGTAGTACACCCCCGGTTATTGTTTGAAGCAACTCTGTTTGGTCTAGCTAATCCTTTATATATTGAAAATTTTCTCAGAGAAAGCTGTTTTAAGCCGAAAAACTTTTTTAAAATATTAAAGCTCACCTATAGCGTCTTTTCCCCGAACTTTTGCTTCAATATTTGAAATATAATGATTTCTAAAGTGATATGTGACTTTTTGACCATTTCGATACTGAATTCCTAGAGAATTGAAAAGTTTGAATAGTTGGATGCTCTTGCTTCGTCCATAATGATATCATTTTAATAGAGGCTCGACAGACTAATGAGAATATCGTCCCGTAAAGGAAATGATATATGCAAACAAATCGATTAGCAACTTCTAAAGAAGAAATGTTAACTTACGACAGGCATATTCAGAGGTCGGTGGACAATTTCATGTTTCAAAATGGTTGGGTGCTACATAAATCCGGCATTGATAAGGACTTATCGTAGCAATTCGATCAAAATTCCCAAAATTTGAGCGTCTTGAGACTCCTCAGTGAACTGAACCGAACCGAACCCTTTTCATTTGTGGTTTTCGGTTCGGTTCAGCACTTTCGAAGGACGCCGTTCGGTTTGCGGTTCGGTTCACCAGCTGAAAAAAGCGGTTCGGTTCGGTTCAGAACCGGTTTGCATTCCTGATTTCTAATATAAAACTTAAAGGTTCCTCTTTAGATATACGAATTTCATATTTAACTCTAAATAAATGGTGAAAAAGGAAAATCAAAGTGTAAATATTCTAATATTAGATCATTTTTCACTGAGAGTATCATATACTTAAAACAAAACACAAAAAATAACTGAACTTAAAGCTTGAAATTTTAGAATTTTACTTCAAAATTTTTTCTCGTTACTTCACAACTGAAACAATACAACAGCTTCGCAATAGAAAATTGTTTAATAAATGGTTTTCGTCCAAAAAAAAATTTTTGCATAGTGAATCCCTTTTGCAAAAATTTCCTCTTACGCACCTGCCTCTAGACTGCAAACATACATACATACTTATGCACATGGGACAGCCCGAGAATTTGTTTGCCTTTCGCTCAGTATTGACACAAGCGCCAAAGCGTAGAGAGTAAGCGTCGGCGGAGCGCACAATTCGAATTTCTTTAATATGTACTTCGTCTCCTCCGCTTTCCAAGTAAAACATTGTACTTTAACGGTGACGTTGTTTTGTGTTTTGTGCTGCGATCTTTGACTCGAAATTTGTTGCTGTTAGTTCCGTTTTTGTTCTTTAAATTCGCCGCCTTCATGTTTACATCGAACAGTATTGCCCGGACCCGCTAAGAGTTAGGTCTAGACCTGGCCAACAATTTGTAACCGTTGGCAACTAACAAAACACAAACGTTATTTTTTTGTTTACATGCGAAATTTCTGTATAAAATTCAACCATAAATTTTGCACCAGGCTTTTATTGTGGAAACGTGTCTTAAAAACAAATCAAAATGCCGAATGTCAAATTTGTGATGGTTCTGCCCAATAATGAGAACGAAACGGATCGGCTGAGTAAACTAGCCGTGCGAGGCCAGCTGCTTAAGGAGCCGCAAGAGTAAGTTTAAAAAAATCGATTAAGTGGTGCTAAAAATAGGTCAAATGGACGGCTGTGGCGTGCACAAAATTTATATGATTTGCATATCAGCCAATTAGTGAAAGATTTAGAAGAAGAATGTGTTACCCATCCGCCTTCATCATCTATGACATCATCATCCAAATAACTTTGCAGACATGCGCCCCAGCGGTGCTTTAAGTTGCCGGCAAAACAGAAGATAACAACAAAGCAAAGGAAAAGATTTTAATCAGAATTGTCTTAAATTCGCTTAATTATTTTATTCCACATTATGGTACGGTAATGAATCTGGCTTCGTGAGACCTTTGCTGGCCTTAGACCTTATCTTTGTTCGAAAGTTGATAAGAAACCATTGATAGACTACAGAAGTGTGTCAATAAGGTGGAGGTACCTGTTGATAGGCGGAATTGTTGTAATCCCTGTGTCGTCGATGACAAATTTTTGTGATAAGATGTGGACGTCAATAAATGCACATTACAGAGTTCCAACTAATGCACTTGTGATTTCCAAATATTTGAAGGAAACCTTGCACTATGATTCATCGAAGAATTTCCCAAAAAAAGCGATAAATTCTTATTGTAGTCATTTCTAGTTAAAGGGCCAATAACTCACAATCCATAATGTTATAAATAATAATAGAAGGTAAATCTAACTTTAATTTTGTGTTCAAGTTTTCATTCACTTGAAAATGCAGTTCAAACTGTTAATTTCTATAAGGACTGACCCGAATTCGGAATCATTTCAAATCTGATTATGCGCTGCTTAATTCTTTAAGTCATCCGACATTTTAAATGCATCTCGAGAAAGTGAAGAATTGGTCATCTAGGAGTAAAATTGATAAGCAAAATATTTGAGCTAGAGATGGGCGCCGGAAAGAATATTTGAAAAGGTACAGGCCCGATCGCGACCCATATTGTCCCGTACAGTCCTGGGTACGTTCGCCCAGTGTTCGCCCAAATTCAACCATCTAATGACAATAGCATATAGCTGCAGCACCAATGATCGATCGAAAAAGAAGTTCTAGTGAGAAAAACTTTTTTGTTTGAAATGGAATCGACTCCAAAATTTCTTAATTGTTAGTTTGTTATGCGTTTCCATAATTACACTAAGTTTGGTCGAAATCGGACATATATTTAGTATAGCTCCCATAGAAAAGTAGGGTTCGAAAAGTAGTCTTAGTTAGAAAAAACGTGCTGCAAGGGTAAACAAACTTCGACCCTAGCCCGGGGGGGAAAACCCCGTTCCTGTTATAATTAAAATGGCTTTACTTTGCTAAACAGGGAGACAAACATTTGTAAGGGATTTGCTTAACGTATTAATAACAAAATGTAAATTGCTTAAAATCAAATTATTTTAGTTCGTAATGACAGCTTAATATCCCCTTCTTTACTTTGAAATTTTTGCATTTTATTGCCGTTTCCCATCATCACTATTAAAAAATGCTTTCATTCGAGTGCCCATTTTTGTTTTCGTAAAAAAAGGGTTCATTTAGTTAGATTAATCAAAAATATTTCCATAAATGGATTTGGGTTTCCTGAGATTTCGGTATTTTGCATTAATCCCTTTCCGATCCCGACACACTTCTATTCCATCCCGCCCTGACCTAAAATTTTTAAATCAAACCCGCAGTTTTTTCGGGTTCCAGGCCCACGTTATTCGCAACATCATTGCGAAAATAGCTTTTTATTGTACATTGTCATCTTTTGAATTTTTGCAAAGTTAAATTCGAAACCTTATAAGCTCTGTTACAGTTATTTTCTTTCCTTCTCAATTACTCTAAAAAGATTGATACTTTTAAGCATAATCTTACACTGATCTTTTCCTGAAAAGATTACATTCAGGATCAGTTTTAGCAAATTCAAGATTAATTTGAGCTTGATATTTACATAGTTGGCCACTTTCGACGGACCCATGTTTTTTTTAAGTATATGATATCTCGTAAATGATCGCCTTTTGCAGCATTTTGCATGGTTTTGGGCAACCTTTCGGCCGGAATGGCGGCTATTTCTTGGAGGATATTGTATTTTAGGTCTTCCAGGTTCCTTGGCTTCCATCAAAAGAAAATGTCTAGAGGTGTCAAATCTGGCCATTCAAAATCACACTAACCTCCAAAATTCAATTGTAGCGTAACTTGTGTGTGGTGGGGCGCCAGCTTGTTGAAACCAGTAGTGCATCTTACGCTTTCGACGTACAATTGGATTAAAAAAATTGGTTATCATTTTGCCAAAGCACTTCTGATTGACGGTAACCGTTTGGCAATCTTTAACTTCGAAAAATAATGGCCCAATAACCGTTTTAGCACAGACTTTATCATCGTGAAGAGGTACCTCTTGAGGATTTTCAGTGGCATAAATAGTGTGTATTATTTTTGTATGCAGGTTGAGCTTTCACAATTAACTTGTTTTTTTTTAATGTAAATTTCAACAATCTGAGAGCGTTCGCGTGGCGTGAACGGTTCCATGGTAAAAATCTACTTGAACTGAAGCTTCAAACGCGCTATGTAATTAATCGATACGGCATAGCTGTCAAAAGTTATAGTGTTGCCAGATGGATCCGTCAAATATGGCCAACCCGTATTGAATGAATGCCAGTATGATACATTTAAGCTTCCCAGTGAATGATTCTTGCTCGATATTAGGATCCATTTATTTGAAAAGTAATGAATTTTTCAGCTGAGTAGTACTTTTTCACCAATTCTTCAATCCTTTTTTTCCCCTTATACCATTGAAGTCTTCTGATCTGATAGAAATAGACATATTTTGGCTGTCATCTTTGCTTAGTCAGGTCTGAGAATCGAACCCAAGAACGACATGACATCTTTAAGCAGTCCGTTAGTTACTTTCAGAAAAAAACGACCATCAAAGTTCTAGAATCTATATCGATCAGTATGGAATTCATACCGTTTTGTACTTAAATTTTCAATCATGTTTTGTTCTTGGATTCTTAAAATAAAAATACAAATATTAATATTTAACTGAGATCACACCTTCTAGAATCAAATTCATTTTGTATTTACAGTAAGCTAAAAATATATGAAAAGTGGGCAGCGGGAAATGCTAATAATTTTTAAGCGAAAATGTTCTTTAAATTCCCTACCAGTTCTTAAAATTTTTTCAGGGGGTGATGGTGGATTTCTGATCTACAGTAATGCCATCTTGGACTTTGGTTAAATTATGACATTTTGGTTGGGAGGCTGGAAACTCCTTTGATTCAATCGGAGTCCTTATTTCAAAAACAAATTGGGAATTGCTTTAACATTTTTGGGGGACATTTCGTACTTGTTTGATAAACTCTTTTGTTTCAAGAATGAATTGAGATTGATTTAAGAATATTTAAGACTCCAACAAAGAATATTTTGTACTTATTTTGAGAGTTATTCGGGTTTTACCTAAGAATATTACAACCTTCAAGTATGATCAAAAAAGATTATAAAATAGCTCGAAATTTACTTAATATATGTCTTAAACAGTCTTAAATAAAGTATTTTGGAAGGGAATATAGGAAACCTAAAAAAAAGAATGTGATCATATAAAGGTACAAAAATAGGAACATTTGGAATGATTCATTTGAAGTTTAAATAGTTTGGATCAAGCAAAAAAGTCTTGAATTGAGTGGAATATCCTTTAAGCGCTTGATTTTAGCTTATTGCCTATAACTTTTTTAAAACCAAACCAAAAAGTAAGGTTCCCAAAAGATTAAGGTTATTCTAATTTTCAGACCTGATTCTGCTTCACAGTAAAAGTCGGAATTCCGGCTTTCTTAATGTTAAAATCTCAAAAGAAGTCACTTCAGCAATTAACTTAAACAATTTATTGCCATATCTCTGCCTAATGATATACCCATTGTACCATAAATTAAACTCATCACTCCACAGAATATTAAGAGTTTATTCCAGTCCGAAAATGAAACTTACAACAAAATTGATCAATCTTAAAATAAATTCTTCGAATCTTGGTTCAAAAACTGTGAACAAGTGAAACTTAAAGTAGTCATAATTCATAGAAATATTTGAACGACTTTCTTTACCAAATCTAATCACGCCCATAAATTCTTTAAGCATGTCTCATGATTCATATTCGTAGCAAATTTTTTTGTTACTCCTTCTTTCCCATGCTCAACACGTTTTTCACACTCAGGCAAAGCCGAAACCGTCCCAAACAACACCATCCATGTGCGCGCAAGAAACATGACTCAGCCATTTGGTTATAGCCGGGTCAAAAAGACAACTCACACCTGTTGCCAGAGCCAAACTACGTCATTATCGTGTCTTGTTCAAAAATCTAAACAATTGAATTTCTCCCTCTCTTTCTCCCACACACAGATTCTCCGTCAACTTTGTGAACAGTCCCACGTGCACCGACGACATCACATATCATTTCAAGGTGGTGATTTCCTCACAGACCATCATCGAGAACTACAAACGGAACGGCGAGTGGAGTGCCTCGCATAAGGAGAAATATTTAAATATATTCGATGGTACAAGCGATAGCAATAGCAGCAAATTCATCAATGATTATGCCGCCCTACTTCCCATTTCATCCACAGAAACGGCATTTAATCTTGAGTTTATATTCGACTATGAGAACTCCGCAATTATAGTGTATCAAGTGAGGGAAACGGGGTATAATTTTATAACACGATTCGAGACACTATTCTCACTCACGGACATACAGGCCGTTCAGGTGTGGGGCGATGTGGAGAAGATCAAACAGTTTGCACTGAATTACGATTGAGCCGAAATTAAAGGTAGTTAAAAGTAGTTGGCACGGTTTTGGGTACACTCTTTAAGTTCTATGCACTACACTCATTCGAAACATAAGGTTTGCGTACTGCTTTTGCTTGTTTCGTCTTGTACACATTTTGATGTGACTGTACCCGCTGTATTTGCTGTTGCCTGTTCACAGTTTAGCTTTGTAGTTTTGGTAGTTTCTTAGAAGTATTATTTATGTTATTTATTTATTATTAAGCCAAAGATTTTGCCTATTCCTTTCATGTATAACCCCCATCCCATCCCTTCCAAAAGAGTATTAAACCATTTCCACATTTTATGCACAAAAATAATAAAATTACTTAGAAACGTGCCTGCATTTTGTATTTCGTTTGTTTTCTATTTTCGCATGCATTTCAAAGTAGTTTCTTGGAAATAATCAATTATTTTAACGAGGGCAGTTTGATAAGTTTATGAATAAATTATAAGTTGTCTGAAGTTGGTTATCAAATGACAAATCTCTTACCTTTCAGCCGGGGGTGAGACTTGAAGAATTTGTTTTTGAGGACTTTTTCTTCATCAACTGAAAAAAAGTACTTTGCAGGGATCAAAAATAAGTCTTATTTCCCTATTTGTCATGTAAATAAATAATTGATTGTTTTAGTAGCGTCTAAAATTATCATTTGGGACGAATGCACAATGGCGCACAAACGCGCATTGGAATCACTTGACCGAACATTAAACTTGCGCAGTGACTCGAGATGTTTTGGTGGCGCAATGATTATACTGTCTGGCATTTTCAAAATCGATGAAATAAACGCTTGCCTTAAATCATCTAATCGGTGGTATGTGAGGAAAATTCAGCTGGCAGCAAACATGAGAGTTGCATTGGAACGCGTTTGGTGATAAGAAAACTGATGATCTTTGGAATTCAGGCGGCGATACTCAAAGTAAAATTCAAATTTTAAGAATTTCTCAATCCAAAGATTCCGATTATTTCTACCTAATATGTAGTGCCCTTTGAGTTTCATTAAATTCAATTTCCGATTCGACTTGCATTTACTCTGACGACTTACAAATCACTGGGCCAATCCTTGAGTGTTTGTGATCCGAATTTAGAAAATGTATGATTTTCTCATGGTCAATTGTACGTGGCACACTCCATCTGCTTTATCCCTACATTCATTGACTGTTGGGGGGTTCGAAGTTCGCCGAGCTATCCAGTGCTTTTTATAAATTAAAATATTTTTTTGAGCTTATTTGGTTTTGGATTCAAGATATTTGAAATTGAGTTTCAACCAACCTCTTTGAGTTTATCATTCTCTATCGTACGGCGTGGGTTTCTAGAAGAGCAGCAAACTAATGTTGTTTTTACTGACTTCAGCAAAACGTTTGATTCTATTAAATAACTGCTTTTGGATAAACTTTCACAAATAGGTTTCCCTGACCTACTACTCAAATGGATCTCTTTCAGGCCTGTTCCGATCGATCAGAATTGGTAAGAGATCTGATATCCAATAAAGGATTACAGATAAGAGAAGAAAGTTGAATGACACAAACGGTTTTTAAAAAAAGGAAGAGTTTCCGACTCCGCATAATATGATCGAAATCGGGATCAGGCTTGTATGTATTGGTCGAATCGGACTCAGTGCGTGTTTTAATTTTACTTCTTCTAAAGCGGAGAATAATATTTTTCTGGTGTTCCTCAAGGGAGTCATATTCGCACATTGCTCTTTGGTATTTTTGTCAATGACCTTTTCCAAATAATCAACGTATAAAAATTCTTTATCTTTTGATAGTATAGAAACTCATCAATTGCTATACAGTGCAAGTACATAAAATTTTATCGCAATAAAAATAAAACACTTGTTAACTCACTCTCCAAACTGTAACAGATCCAGGGGTTCTATTCGATCATATCAGCATTACTGTAAGTAAATCTAAGGGCATTTTGGCTTTTAATCAACGCTGGTCATAAGAATTCGATGTCATACACTCTTTTCTCACTGGTCGAGTTAAAAACTGTCAAAGTCGAAGAATGAATTTCTATAGGAAATACATAGTCTGGGTGACGGGACTCAACGGTAGTATTAGCAAATGCTTACTAGATTGTTATCGGTTTAAAGAGTGTCGCAAGTGCTTGGGGGTTCCCGATCAAAAAATTACAAGGTTTTGACTCAGCAATTCAAGCATCTCGACTCCTTCTGGTTAATCACATGCAAAAAGAAACCGAAAAGTCAGAAATTAGATCAATACAATTAGGACTTTCGGCAGACAGCTAAGAGATTTCGGACCAAATTTCCTGATTCTTAGAGGACCATACAATGTTTCAGGACCAATTCTTGGAATTAATAAAAGACATGACAAAACCATTGAGATTAAAAATTCATTAATTAAATTCAATTATTGCAAAAAAAATTATTAGAATTTCTTCTAGTTTCCGCCTCTCTTCTGCGGTCTCCTATAATCAGGCTCAAGCTGGGCGGTTCCCTCTCGATAAAATTGGGTACTTTATAAAGTTGTATAAAACGCATGTGGTAAGCCTTTCCCTTTACTTCGCGTTTTCCACAACACGCCTGCACTTGGAGAGCTAGTTGAATTGTTTCTCCAGTAGCGGCGCCGTCTGAGAAATCAAAATACACCGCCTACAATTAGTGTCCTGCGAAGTCTTTTAACATCAGAAACTGCTTTCTGAAAAAGTCTTAACTATTGGTGGGTACTTCCATCTACCTAAATTTGGCGAATTCTTTCCTACAATGTAATGTAATGTAATAAGTTGTATTGGAAAATGGCTTGACACAGCCCTCAGCAATCTCTTGGCTAGTGCGCTTCTAATTTTCGCACAAGAGAAAGGGGCCTACAGGTTAACGCCGAATCCGAACGGCAGTTTGAGAAGCTTTTGCATGGCAAATTACTACAAAGCTAGCGCCAACAGCAGAGAGGTGTGACCGGATGTAAAGTTTATTCAAAGAAAAAAGTTTTCATTAGATGTTCAGCGGTCGCGCATGCTAGCCGCTGAGCCACCAGGCCAAAATAAGTTTTATTGCAGGAAGGTAAATGTAAAGACTTGAACTTACCATGGTCCACACAGTCTCCGACCGCTGTCCATTCTTAGTGCTAAGGGCGATGTAACAATACTCCACGCTGGCGATCCGTAACTTCCCTTTTACTTTAAGATCCCTCTCGAGAATTATTCCCTTGAACGCAAGCCATGTGCCACTAAATCTCTGCTACTTTTTTTCCGTCTTACTGATCGGACGTACTAATAAAGAACTGTGGATCTCAACTGATTTATTGGCGGATAGTCTCCTTCTTATTTGCTCGGCTTTCCTGTACTACTGCGTGATAAACTTTACCCCATCACCTAACCAACAAATAGTTTCGACACCAATGAGAAGTAAACTAAATTGAACAAAACTCATTACAATATTTCTTAAATATGCTTTAAACGTCACTTTCAGAAGAGGACGAACTAGGCCCTCTAAGGGATATTATGTCTTTAAATCTTGTAAATGATTTAAATTAATGAATAGTTGGCAAAAACGCCAGCCGAACCAAAGTTCGAAGCAAAACTCTGGTCTTACGGTTTTTTTGCCTTAATTTTTAAACTTTCCAATCCTCAAAATGATACATAAATATAAAATTTGTAGTTCCATAACAAGCATTTCTTTGCTTTTTAGGTAGAATAATGGATCGTGTTATGTGGGCGCATTGAACCAATATCTTTACAAAATCTCTGAATTGTATTTGCCGTTGATTGACCCTTTTCAAGATGAACCCCCAAAAACTGTCGCCTTGAACTTGGTGAACCCTTTTATGAAAAGGGTCTCAAGGGATTGCGTTTAAGGTCGAGTGCAAGCAATCGCTGCATCCATCGACCCAGGAATGGTAGATAAAATAAAGTTTTATCTTAAAACACCATTACCAGCTATTGGCTGTAGATGTGCAGTAAATAGCCATGAAAAAGCTACACACTTTGCCGTTCGACGTTAAACTGTAGGTCCCTTTATCTTATGCAAAACTTAGCAGCACAAAAGCCAAGAGATTAAGAGGAGCTCAGCTTTGACTCTTTGGGCTGTGTCTAGACATATATTTAAATATCTATATAATACGCTAAAAGCAAATCTCATACAAATGTACATCTCCCTTTTTCAAATGGTAAAACAAATTCAATCAACACAAGAATTATACCATATTTTCGAATAAGTATTAAGAGTTGACGAATAAGACAAAAACCATTTAATTGCAATTAGTAAAGGTTGTAGAACAAATTAAAAGTTTTACAATTTTAAGAGAGCATACAAGAACTACTTGTTTGAGAGCAAAACGAGAATTCTAGAAATTGATCATTTTTTTTCACATTTTCGTTGAAATTTATGCGTAATAAGAAACTAGCAAAAATGATCAATTGATAGCTGACAGAACAGGTGTTGCATTTAAAGTCAATAACTAATCAAACTGCCCTCACCTATTAGAAAAGAACGAACTTAACTAAATTTCTATTTTTCAGTTCAGGCGAAACCCACCAGAGAATCTTACCAAAAACACAAACAAGACATAAACAAATGGAGCTTGCCAGCTGCTTAATTTAAAATGGAAGGCTCCAAATGTGCGCAAATACCAAAACAATTAATAAATAATACTTAAAATAAACACACACACATATTTATATCTAGGAGATATTTATTTGTTCAATAGATTATGTGGAATCAATTTTTGCATTGTTGACGTCTTACAAACTACTTGCCTTACACAGATATTTACACTTAATTTAAAAACCGATTGGCCTATTCGTAATGCAAAAGTAGCACAAGAAGGATACAGTAAATACAGTAAAAGTAAGAAGATAAATAATAAAATAAGAAACTAATATTGCACCGTCAAAGACCGCAATACGTAGCAAGTCAACAAGAATAAAAAGTATACATAATTTCAGACGGAGATAAACGACCTGAAGCCAATGAGACTTCAAATGAAACTAAAAACACATGGACTAGAAGTTTGTAACTAAACAGAAATTTTAAATGCTGGGCCTACTTTTCGATTTTACAGACATTGGTTTGTTGTTGTTGTTGTTGTTGGAACTGTGGAAAGCCCAATTGAACAAAGTTGGCCAATGAATTGGAGTCGGGTGCTTGAGTAATGGTAATGGTATTACCAGCCAAATCTTGTGTGGTCACCACATGCATAATTTGGGGTTGCTGTTGTTGCTGCTGCTGCTGTTGTTGCTGTTGGGGTTGAGTTACCGACTGTTGCTGCTGCTGCTTGAGCTCAAAGAGATCCTAGAAAGAGAAAACAGAAGAAACAAACGATTAAGTAAAACATCACATGAAGAGCTTATCAACAGTCTGATTAGAGTGATTTAATATTCATCACCAAAATTCGATATGTGAGTTTTCCAATAAAAATATAAAAACCATAGTTCACATCGAAATTGCACGACGTATGTGTTATTTTAATCATGTGGTGAAGCGTGAGCGGAGAAGGTCTATTTATACACTGCATATATAATTTTTAAAATTTTTTTAATACATTAAGCGCCGATTTTTCATCTTCTACATCTGTGTCCCAGATAAACTTGCAATTTGCTGTTAATAGTAAGTTTATGTGACAGTTAGCTTTAGCTATATGTAGAAGATGAAATTTTAATTCTCATCATAAAGAGATTCACAAGCAGCACTTTATATGTTTTTGTCTACCTTAATTCAACCTCTGATATTTATACGCTATTAAAGGTATGTATAAAGCTCTAATTTAAACTAAACAAATCGTTCACTTGCTGACGTATGTCCTCCTGCAGGACATTATTATAGATGTACTGCTGAAAAACAGAGAGTGATCTTCCGATAACTCTGGCCAAAATACACACCAAATAGGATATCTCAACTCTCTCTTTTCCAAATTTAAAGACATTTCAAAATAACTGCCTATCTTGAGACGTGTGCGTTGAAACCAAAAAAGGTTTTTCGCACTAAATCTACTATAATCATCCGATCCCGCCGGTTCCGACAACTACAGAAAGACTTCGTGCAACGTTTGTTGAAGATAGCTTTTAAACTGACTGAGGAAATAGCTTTAGAAAACGACAATCAAGATTATATATACCTTATGTGCTCAGAGATGCTTCCCATTCTGATATATAGTACCCTCTGTAAGGGTAAAAAAATTACTTTGCAAGATATAAGAACTATTATACCATTGCAGACGGAATATTGAAATTGTCCAGATGCTTGTAACGCATAGAACGAAGCATCTCCGAGCCGATGAAGTATATATATTCTTGATCAGCATCAACAGCTCTTAACATCCCTTTTTAAGCCCCTTCTTAAGCCTCACGGGGTTTTGGAAAATTTCACCCGGAAAAGCTTCGGAAAAGTTTGTATGGGGAAAATTGTATTTTTCATACGATTGACTTGAAACTCGGTTTTTAAGCTAAGTATGCGAAATAATTGGACAAGTATTTTCCAGATTTCGGAAAATCCGCCCAAAAGGAAAATTCCCGGGAAATTCGATATCCAAAAATATATTTTTCATCCGATTGAATTGAAATTCGGTTTGTAAGGATAGTAAGTGAAATAATTTGTAATGTAATTTTCTGATGCTGGAAAATTTGACATTAGAGTCGGAAAACTTATGGAAAACTCTGCAGCCAAAAGCCTATTTTCATCTGATTGGCTTCAAACTTGGTTTGTAAGGATAGTATAAGAAATAAAAGCAACGATAACGGTAACGATAACGGTAATCGATAACGAAATAAATAATGATAACGATAGCGATATCAGTAACGATAACGGTAGCGATAACGATAATGAAATAAGTAACGATAACGATAGCGATATCAGTAACGATAACGGTATTGATAACGAAATCAATAACGATAAAGGTATCGATAGCGATAAAGGTATCGATAAAGATAACGATATCGATAACGGTATTGATAAAGATAAAGAAGTCAGTAACGATATCGAAAGCGATATCGGTAACGATAACGATAGTGATAACGGTATCGATAACGTTTAAAGTATCGATAACGATGGCCATAACGGTATCGATAACGATAATGATAACGATAACGATAAGGGTATCGATAACGGTAATGATAACGGTAACGGTATCGATAACGGTAAAGAAATCAGTACCGATAACGTCATCGACAACGATAAAGTAATTTATAACGATAACGGTATCGATAACGATAAAGAATTCAATAACGACAGCGATAGCGGTATCGATAACGAAATAAATAACGATAACGATTGAGAAAACCGTAGCGACAACACTAATGATAACGATAACGATGACGATAACGGTAATACTACCCAAACCCGGTTGAAAAAGAAAAACTATAACGGTTTTATGTGATGATTTTTAATTCCTTTACTGATCCAGTATAGACTGACGGCGGCGTAGCGAAGCGCGCCGGGTTCTAAGCTAGTCCCATATATAATCTGGTATGGGAGCTGGTTTGGCAGGCGGCTGCCGGAATCGAGAAACGAGCGACATTCTACCTCTGCATGAAGCATTACTAAAATCCAGAACTGGAAACTGGAGGAAACGGTTTACTTTTCTATTATTGAACTTCCTAAGAAAAAATTGTTTCTTAAACTGATTTCACAGAATGATTCCGCTCCAGGATATAAGCCTTCATTAAATATAACTCATCAAAATGAAGCAAGAATTTGAACTGAGTTGGTTTAAAAAAGAATTTGGAAGAATTACCTCTTAATACGTTGAGGAAAATCACAAATTTCAGATGCGTGGCTCTGGAGTACCAAAAAAAAAAAAAAAAAAATAAAACAAAACAAAATAAAAATAAATTAAAATAAAAATTAAAAAATTATGAACCTGCTTCTCAAAAATTAAGTAAATTGAGATCAGGGCACCAGCTTAAGACCAGCTTTAGTCAAATCTCTTACCTTGCTATTCACGGGGTTACTTGGAGTGGGACTCTCAGCTGGTTGAGCATTCTCGATGCGTGTCTTTTTGTGCATTTCGTGATGTTTCTCGTAATGCAACTTGGAGGCAAAATTCTTATTGCAAATGTCGCAACTGTAGAGCGTCTCATTGGGGGGTTGGGTGTGGATACTAAAAAAGTGAAACCATTAAGAAAATCACAGATCAACAACAACAAAAAACCAACCACTTACCGCTTGTGCTTATTGAGATTATCCTTGCGGGAGAAGGGTTTCTTGCACACTTCACAGGTGAACATTTTCTGACCCGAATGGGAGATGTGATGCCGCGACAGATGCTCCTTGCGACTGAAGGCTTTGTCGCAGCCCTCCTGGGAGCATTTAAAGGGACGCAGGCCGGCATGCAGCTTGACATGCTGGGTAAGATGTTCCTTCTTTTTGAATTCACGCTGACAGGTGGGGCAGGTCAAACAGAGGTTAGACGCAGAGGCCGTGGCAGCAGGCGGTTCAGTAGTGGAAGTGGAGAGAGGCTCCTCTTTGGCTATGGTTGGTTGGGGTAGTAACTGGGGCGGTGGACGAGCTGAGACAGGTTTGTCTGGTGGCATTTCGGGAGGTTTTCTTATGAATTTCTTATGTTGGGTGACTATGCTAGAGGCAGGAGTCGTAGGATTAGGAGGAGTAGGAGTATTAGTAGCTTTGGTTGGGGGTGTGGGATTAGGAGGGGGTTGAGCTGTTGGCTTGTTGTTGGAGACGCGACTAATGGTTATATTCTGTTTGTTAAGTACAGGCAATTGCTTGGCAGCCGCAGGAGGAGGAGGAGGAGCAGCTGGAGGAGCCACCTGCTGCTGCTTCTGGGCCAATTTGGTAATGGTGGTATTTGAGCTTAAACGCGCTGGCAAGACGGAAGCAGCAGCTGAAGCATTGTTATTAGTTGGTAAAGGCTCTGGCTTTACTTGATTCACCACACGTTTGGTTAGATAAGGAAGCGGAGGTGGTTTTCCTTGAACTGGCAGATTCTTTTTCAAGGGCAGTTGTGGTTTTTGCTTCAAGGTGGGCATCTCGGGCACTGGCTCTTGTGATTTGTTAACATTTCGAATGACCAACTGTGGTTTAACGTCTGGAGGTGACCTTATTATCTGCTGTGAAGTGACCTGCGCCTGGTGGGGCGTCATTTGTTGTGGTTGCGGCTGCTGCTGCTGCAGCTGTTGGTGTTGCTGCTGTGGTGCAAACTGATTTTGTGGAGTCAATTGTAAAGTGGCCGGTATGGAGGTGGGTGTCAACTGCATGATGGGTTGACCATCTGCTGTGGCCAATTGTGGCTGCAATTTCATTTGCACTTGATAAGTGGTGGGCAATACCAAATTCTTGGTATCTATATGCGCCACTATCTGTTGATCCGAGTTCTCATCTCGTATGGTAATGGGCAAAAAGCATTTGTTGGGCGACAGCATATGAGAGTTGCCACTTAAAGTGGACAGCAGGGCGGCCGCATTGAACTGAGGCTGAGGTGTGGGTGCAGGAGCTGTAGTGGCCGCTATACCTCCTCCTGGCATCAATTGTAATTGTATCTGGGCAGGAGCTGAGGCTGGAGCAGCTTGTTGTGGTGAGGAGAGCACAAAATTTAGTTTAGGTTTTTTACTCTCGCTCGGATTGAGAGCATCTTCTTGATATTGTTGCTGTTGATTTTGTGCCTGCAGTTGATTGGTTAATTGCTGGAGCTGCTGTTGCAGTTGTAGCTGTTGGATTTGTTGCCATAGCTGTTGCTGCTGCAGTTGCTGGTGTTGATCGTTGAGCTGTAAATGAGTGGCGGGCAGTTGCAGGGTCTGTGGAGCAGACGTAGTGCTGGTTGTGGGAGCTGTCGGGGCGCGATCTTTGCGACCCAAAGGAGTGATTTTGATATCCGGCTTTAGACGTATAAACTCTTCCAGAGCTCTGAAAGCAAATAAAGTCACGTTTTTAACAACAAATTATAAGTATTTAAAATCCTGGTAATTGTGCTCAAAAAATAAAGAAAAATTACTATGAAGAATTATAGAGGCTGCCTTTTTGGGATAGCAATAGCCTTTCCAGGTTTATAAAATGGACCAATAGCAAAAAAAAAAACTTGATGTATTTAGTTTAATTGTTATGCTATAGTCATTCGATTTCGACCAAACTTTGTAGAATTGTGTAAAAGTATATTAAATAAGTGTATGCCAATGATAAGGACGTTTTCATTAAAAACAAAAAAGTTTTTCTCACTAGAACTAGTTTTTCGACCGATCGTTCCTATGGCAGCTATATGCTATAGTCATCCGATTTCGACCAAACTTAGTGAAATCATGGGAAGGATAGTAAACTAAGAAATACGTACTTTGAAGGCGTTTCCATTAAAAACAAAAAAGTTTTTCTCACTAAGACTAGTTTTTCGACCGATCGTTCCTATGACAGCTATATGCTATAGTCATCCGATCCGGCCGGTTCCGACAAATGAGCAGCGTATTTGTACCAAAAGACTTCGTGCAAAGTTTGGTTAGGATAGCTTTAAGACTGACGGAGGAGATAGCATAGAAACATACGGACGGACACGGCTAAATCAACTCAGCTCGTCATGCTGATCAAGAATATATATACTTTATGTGGTTGGAGATGTTTCCTTCAATGCGTTACAAACATCCGCACAATTTTATAATCCCCTTTGCAAGGGTATAAAAAATAATGATTAAGGGGCACACCTAGTGTGATGGCCTAAAAAAAGGTGATTTTTGGGAATTTTTATTAAAAAAAACTACTTTATCAATTATTTCAAAATTTTAAGAATATATTTATAAATGTTTCAAGAATATACAGTGAAATTTTTGAAGAAAAAATTAAATATTTTTTAAGTTATAGTCGATCTCCAACGGCGCGAAAAAAAAGTTCCTTCACTGCTGCAGTGATTCCGGCCTTCTCCGTGGATGAAATTTAAAAAAGAAAAATTCTCGTTAAACTAGATAATATTGTCTGTACAATGACCTACGATAAACAAAAAAAATCAAAAATTGACAATATGGCGGCGTTTTAAAAAAAAAAGTCGAATTTTACCCCAAAATTTTGGTCGTTTTTGGCCTGCCAAAATTCGATTTTTTGATCAAATCAAAACCCGATAGGTCATTGTACGGAGAACTATATATAGAACATGTAAAAAAAAATCGATAGTGATCGGATCATTTGTTTTTGAGTAATCACTGCAGCAAATTCGGAAAATGCTGTTTCGAGAAAAACGCGTTTAAAGATAAAATGATCGTCTCTCTAGCTGCCGAGCGGCTGCTCTTTAAATTGCTATAACTCAAAAACTATTTGAGATATCGATTTGAAATTTTAATATGTTATTTTTAAAGGTGTAATCTACCGAAATATGAAAAAAAAAGAAAAATCGATTTTTTTGAAATTTCACACTAGGTGTGCCCCTTAAAGATAAACAATAGGGGAAAGTTAACTTCGGCTCGGCCGAAATTTTGTATACCCTTGCAGCTTCCATTGAAAAGACAAAAGTTTTTCTAACTTTTGGTGAAATCATGGAAAAGCATAATACACTGTTAATTACGAAATTTGGAGGCGATCTCATTTAAAACAAAAAAGTTTTCCTCACTCGAACTAGTTTTTCGACCGATCGTTCCTATGGGAGCTATATGCTATAGTCATCCGATTTCGACCAAACGTTGTAGAATTGAGTAAAAGTATATAAATTAAGTGTATGCCAATGATAAGGACGTTTTCATTAAAAACAAAAAAGTTTTTCTTACTAGAACTAGTTTTTCGACCGATCGCTCCTATGGCAGCTATATGCTATAGTCATCCGATTTCGACCAAACTTAGTGAAATCATGGGAAGGGATAGTAAACTAAGAAATACGTACTTTGGAGGCATTTCCTTCAAAAAAAAAAATTTGGGACATATTAAGTTATTTGTTCTCGAGGATATGGCAAAGATAAGCTTCTTATATAGGTAAATTGGTTCTCTGCGAATGATTATGATGTGTAATAAGATAAGGGCTCTTAACTTCATCCATTCGATAAGACAAAGGTCAAATATTTTATTAGCAAAAAATGTTATTTGCTCATTCCTACTTCTTTGGAATATATAACGAGCTATAGATTTAAAAGTGACCCTCAATTTATGCATATTGGCTGCATCACAACGCCATAAAATAGAGTAGGAATTAGACACATTCTAGCCACTGTGATTCGAATTTGAATTGGAAGAAACTTTTGGGATAAAGACAGCTGTCTAAGTAATCCAAACAACCTACCAGTTGCACTATTGATATGGTCATTCCATGATAATGTTTTGTTGAAGTGGATACCCAAGTTGGAAGCTTTTTCAACATAATTTATTGGCATACCATCAACATATAATTTAGGCAGCTGCAGCAGATCTAGAGCCTTTTCGTACAAGACTAAGCATTTGGACTTAAGCGGATTAAGTCTCAAACCATCATTAACTTTTGAGAGTTCTTGATTACATATACATTTACATAACTGACTTATAGGCTATTCACACTGAGCACACCTAACATCTTCCATCCAAAATCATGAGTCATAAAAATTGGCCTGCTCAAAATTTGTCGCACATTTCTATAAGATACTGATTCACTTATTAAATTAGGCAAAAGAAAAATGTAAAAATGTTGGCATAGCAAATAGTTATTAAGCAATTTAACTCAGGATGTGGGATGTTGATATGTTAGATGTGCTCAGTGTGAATAGCCTATTAGTGGACGACTAACATATGTCTGTACATCATCAGCGTTCATATGTATATTACAGACTGACAGGACATTGGGTAGGTCATTTACATACACAGAGAACAGTAAAGGCTCCAGGACCGATCCTTGGGATACACCTCTCGTATTCGGGAGCAGGTCAGACGTGCGCGACCCTGTAACTCCAGCCTGTTGTCTATTGCTTAGATAGGATTCAATTAGCTTAGTTGCTGTGGACGAGAAGTTATATAACACTTTGATTCATGGTGTCGAACGCTTATAGTCAAGTCAAGCAGACATAGAAATGTTGCTTGACCATCATCCAAACGGCTTCTTATATCTTCCGATATTTTTAGAATTGCTGTCGTGCAACTTCTGTTTTTCCTAAAACCAGACTGGTTATCATTTAGTTTGGAGCTTATTGTTAGGAATTGCCGAATTTGATTTGCCATTAAGTGCTCGCAAACTTTCGATAAATATGGTAAAATTGATATTGGTCTGTATTCATTAGGTGATTTTGGGATCGGTAATATTTTTTCAAACTTCCACATATTTGGAAAGGTGGACGTGGTGAAGGCAGTGTTAATAACATAAGTGATATGATCAAGTATAAGGGGAAGAAGTTGTTTGATAAATTTAGGATTGATATTCAAGTACATCACACCAACTAACACACATACTAAAGCTATTATCACAGTAAGAATTCGGTTCTATATTAAGGTACGAACAAGGTTGGACGAGTTCAAATGTTAAGATCGATTTGCAAACAGTTGGAAATTTTAAACATATTCTCATAATGCAAAGGCCCAGGCAACGCGGGTATTCAGATGATATAAAATTAAAAGGTGTATTTATTTTCGGATGAGAAGGATGACCTCGAGCCAGAAAACCAAACATTTGGATTACTAAAGTCTCTAGAACTAACACATTAAGTGTTCAAAATCTCTTGGTCGTGGTCTTTTTAAAATGTTAAGCAAAAGGGACCTGTACTTGAATTTATAATAAATTTTAGGGGTAAGTTCAAGACTTGTAATTTTGTATTATTTTTTTTAACATTTGACAAAAATCACAAACAGCATATTTCAAAGTTTATTTAAAAAGCAACCATGAAAGACAGTCGTGACATTTTTGCTTGAAAATTCTTCATAATTCGCGGTCCATTGAAGGACATTTTGTTTTTATAGTTTTTGAGCACAGTTACCTATACTAAACAATTATTTTTAATATAAATAAAAGAAACTTTTTTACTTACGTTTGCCTTTCGGTCTTGATGGGGGACTCAGTCAAATGCAACTGCTGCTGTTGCTGCTGTGGTTGCTGCTGCTGCTGCAGACTGGACTGATCCACTGTGATGGTGTATTGCTGTTGCGGTCCTTGTTGCATGCCCACCGCCTGTATGATGCTGCTCAACAGATCACTGGATTGATTGCCACCTCCACTCATTACACTCAGACTCTTCCCACTCTCACTGATGGCATCCTTTATATACACCTTATCTTCCGTTGCCTGCAGCGTGCGTATGTTGAGGCAATTGCTTAACATGGTCTGCGAGTTCTTGCATATGTTGCGAAAGTCATGTATATGCTCCACCTGCTGCACACACTGTCCACATATGACCTTGGGCAGGCGATCCTTTTCATCTATCTGTGAAAATCAGAGAGCAGGATTAGAATTTGGGGGGGACATATACCAACTGTTCACTCACCTGTAAACCCAAACATTCGCCTATTTTGTAGCTGAGGTTCTTGGCCCTACCCTCCGGTGAGTAGATATTAGTGTTCTGCTCGCTGCTGGCCGTGCACACTCTGCAGAGATCGTAATAGTTGATGCAGCGCACATTTGTGGCATTTGTATTGGTGACTGTGGCCATCTTTCCCGCCTTGTTCCAATGGTTACCACAATGGAGTTAAAGGTCTTTCCGTTAACTGTAGAGCTGCATTTTGGTTGGCTTTTACTTTTAGTATGATTCACCAGAAGGTAGCTTAAGTTTTTGTGTGTTTATTTTGTGTTTGTTTCTTTTGTTATTCTCCTTTTTTCGTCCGTCTGTGACGCTAGAGTAGTTGATGTTAGGGATGGCATGCAAAAATGTGTCTGGCTAACGATAGGTATCGACTTAGCGATGTGCGCCCTAAGTGCACTGACACTGTCCTAACTAGATGGTACAGCTGACCTGAAAAAGTTACATACCGATCGAGAAATAATGATTTATCTATTTGGATAACAATGTTGTCTTATTAGATTAGTAGAAAATGTAGGAAGAGCCATATTTCAAATTTTAAACCTGATTTGGCCGCTATGGCTTATACCTAATATGTTTTGATGCTGAAATTTTCCCGTTTTAAGGGGGGTTCTCCAAGTCGAGGCTGTTTTTGTACCTTTTTTATAAAAAATCTTATTTGAAAACGCAAAGGGGTTTTCGAATTCTGTTTTTTATTGTGTTACAAACAGATGAAAATAAACAAAAAAAATTGTTGCTTTAAAAAAATTTTTGCTGTTCAAAAAGTTCTCGGCCGTCAAAGTGGGAGGTTCAAAAAAAAGGTTTAGTGCTGGCGGCCACGATTTCTCATCTTCAAGTTGTCTGATATGAAAAGTAAAAGCGGGGCTATTATCAGTATATATGCCATTCAGGTCTGAACCTCGAAAAAAATGTGCCTTTTTTGACAAAATAGCGGCCATTGAAAAATAAAAGTAGAGTTTGGGCCATCAAATTGTCAATAGTGGTATTGCTGAAAGTTATTTGCTTTAGATTTTTAATTCGTGAAAACAAATCAAAAGGATTCCATTTTGATTTGCTTCGTTTGCTCGCCAATTTAAGCAAAGGCGCGAAACAAAAAAAAAAGCCGAATGAAATAGTGAAAACTTGTTTTCAAAGCATTTTAAGTAAGTTTATGGGCAAAATACTTAGTTTTAAAATGTTTGCATTTTTAGAAAGGTTAATTCAGTTAATTGTGGCTGGGTGGCTCAGCGGCTAGTGTGCGCGACCGCTGTGCAAGAGGTCTTGGGTTCGATCCCGCCTCGGAACATCTAATGAAAAGTTTTTTCTTTGAATAAACTTCCACCCGGCCACACCCTCTCTGCTGTTGGCGCCAGCTTTGCACTAATTAGCCATGAAAAGCTTCTCAAACTGCCGATCGGATTCGGCGTAAAGCTGTAGGTCCCTTTCTCTTGTGCAAAAATTAGAAGCGCACAAGCCAAGAGATTGAGAGAAGCTCGGCTTTGGCCAGCCCTAAGGGCTGTGTCAAGCCATTTTACATTACATCTCTTAAGATAGTTCCTCGACTCGAAATGTTATCTGTATATCAAATATTAGGCTAAACTTTGTTGGATATTATGGATCAAATCGTAAAACTTTTTTGCCGAATTCTTTACTAAAAACTTTTTGATAACGAATTCGCCCCCAAAATACTATCGATAAGTCTGGCATCGATAGTTTTGCCACATTCAGCATTTTTGCCATTTGACGAAACGGTCACACATGCGTCAACCTTTTGTCTATGTGTGCGTGTAGCAAAGTGAAAAAATTGTGTGAAAATTAACTCCCTACGGAAATTTGTAACAACGCATTAAAAAAAAAGCAAATTGTAATTCTTTAAATATAGAAAATGGGTTCTCGCAACGAATGTCGCATCTATGTAGGCAATTTGCCACCAGATATACGCACCAAGGATATACAGGATTTGTTTCACAAATTTGGCAAAGTGACATTTGTGGACCTCAAGAATCGGCGTGGGCCGCCATTTGCATTTGTAGAGTTCGAAGACGCGCGGTAAGTGTAAGAGCGAAAACAGAAAGTGGAACGAGGCTCATTTTGGAATATTCCAAAACTTAGTGATGCGGATGATGCGGTCAAGGCACGTGATGGATATGACTATGATGGCTATCGTCTAAGAGTGGAATTTCCACGGGGCGGTGGTCCGGGCAGCTATCGCGGCAACCGCAACGATCGCAATCGCGATGGCTCACGCATGGGACGTGGACCGCCGGCCAAGCGTTCGCAGTATCGTGTCATGGTGACGGGTTTGCCATCGTCGGGATCATGGCAGGATCTGAAGGATCATATGCGGGAGGCAGGCGATGTTTGCTTTGCGGATACCTACAAGGATGGTTCCGGTGTGGTGGAGTTTTTGCGTCATGAGGATATGAAGTATGCGATTAAGAAACTGGACGATTCACGCTTTCGTTCACATGAGGTGAGAGTGGGAGGAAGGGGTAGTGATTGAGCAAGGGGTAAACTATTTTGTCTAATGGTTTTCAGGGCGAAGTGGCCTATATACGAGTGCGTGAGGATAGCGGCGACAATGATCGTGGTGGCGGTGGCGGAGGCGGCGGCGGTGGTGGCGGCGGCGGTGGAGGCCGTGGTGGCGGCGGCGGTGGTGGTGACTACCGCGATAGGTGAGTAGTGTGTGCTAATTCATTCGCTGCTTATGTCAAGACTCTTCTTTTTTCTTTCCGCAGATCGCGTTCGCGTTCATTCTCTTCACGTCCTCGTCGTCGTGGCACACCCACATACTCACCAGTGCGGCGTCAATCCTATTCCAGGTCTCGCTCTCGCTCTAATTATTAATCCTAAACCTAAAAAAAAAAAACAAAAAATCCAAAATCATTATCCATTAATCTATATTTCTTACGAGCAGGATCTTTTAGGCCAAGCAAGGCAAACACAAATCTGACCCTCAAGCCATCAATCAATCAGTCAATCATGCATCCAAAATTATACCCAAATTGCAATTCCGTTTCCCCCTCAAGCAAAGCAAAATGGAAAATTTCTCCTTTCACTTGGTAATTTCAAGGAACTTGGTCACAACATTCCTTGCTCTGCCAACCAAGAAAAACCCAAAACACACTCAAAAAACATAACACATAACATTAATATACAAAATAAATATAAATGTTTAACCCGGAGAGAGAAACACGAAACAAATTTGATGTAAAAGAAATCAGCAAAATTATTAATATTACATTTTTATTTTTCTTCTCTTCCCCAAAAACAAATGTAAAACGCGTTTATATGGTATGGAGGAAATGAGGATGAGGAAGAGGATTAAAGGAGGAGGAGGAGGAAAAGGAAGAGGAGGAAGGATTTTGTTTCGTAGTTAGGAAAACATGTGGAGGATATTAGGAAATGGTACTAGGACAACAACGTGGGATACCCATGGAACAGGACGGGCGGGAGATTCCACCCCCATCCCCAATTCTTCGTTACAAATCATTTCTTCTGCTTGTCTTGTCGCTCATAATTTGCATTGAAATGGATGTTGGAGAATGGAGGAGGAGGAGGACACTTGGACAGCCATACGGATCAGGATTTAGCATTTGTAGTCGTCTTTCGTGGCCTTTGCGCCCCTCTCTAAACTCTCTCTCACTGTATTTCTCAATGGATTTGCCACCGTTGTTGGACTTGTGCCCCAACGCTGGATAAATGCCCCCCTTTGGTCCCCCCAACTCCCAACTCTCTCTCTCTCGTATCTCTATCTAAGTGGTATGTTTCGATTATGCGTTTTATCCTATTTTTTTTTTTTGAGTTCATCTTTTTTTTAATATATACAGGCCTGTTACGAATTCCAAACGTTTTCAAAAAGTAAAAACGAAACAAAAACGAACGTTTTACTATTTGCTGTTCCCAATTCCGAACGATTTGGTTACTTTTCGAACTCGGTTTCGAAAACAGCTGGCTGGCTGGCCTGCGCACGTGTTTGTGTATATCGTCAGCAGCCAGAGTTGTCATCATCTCCCTAATTTAAATTTATAAAGCTCCTATTTACTCTTTAAATCCATTTATTTTTACTTATACCAGTCAAATATGGTGAAACATAGCTATGAATAGAAAAAGTGCTGTCCGATTAAATAAATCTATCACACCCTACCGATTGAAGGTCGAAATCGACTAAAAATAAAGTGGAAGTGGAATTCAGAATAGCTCGGTTTGGTCACGCAATATTTAATACATGTTTATAAAAAAATTCTATAAAATTATACTTCATCATAAAACAGTTTAAGTAATGATGTTAAACGATCTTAAAAATGTTTAACTAATTTCGAATTTTTAGTTAATCATATTGGGGAAGTATTTTACTGATTTTAATTCCACTGACTCTGTGGCGCACTTTTTGAAAACGACAATTCTTGTCGATTTGCGGAATTCGGAACAGCAATCAACTCGATTTGCGACAATTCCACTCGGTTTTTGGAATTCGGAACAGGCCCGATAATTTGTACTTCAAAAATACGTTTTTATTTTGACAACTTCGGTACCATTTTTGTTACCGCCTCATATCCGTGTGTGTGTGCGTGTGTGCGTATGCTTTCCATGTTTTTGACTAGAAAAACCCAAACGAACAAAAAGAATATACACACCCGATTTGTTTGCATGAAGTTGTAAATCAGAAACCCAATTACATATATAGAAATCACCCATCAAGCCATAGTCTTAAAATTATTTTTGAAATCTAATAAATGAAAACGCATATAAATTTACAGAAAAAAGAGGAAGTGTATTTTCATTTGGGGTTGTCAACAAGCTCTGGCTAAAGTCTGCAATAATAACTACTGATAAGAGTACAGATAACGCCCTGAAACCTCAGACTGCGCACAAACTTTCAGTTTCAGCTGGAAAGAGAAGAGAATGGTTAAGACCAGAGGCAGGCAAAAAACACATTTACATTTTCATTGCATTAGTGTGTGTGAGAGCAGCGCAAAAATTGCTCTCAGACTGCGTCGCGGCATAGGAAGGCACGCAACGCAGCGGCGTTTGTACAGCTTATACTATGTGTGTCGAAGCAGCGCTGCTTTGAGATTTTTCGTATGCACACTAGATAGGTGTGTGCTTGCCCCTGCTTTGGACCGGCTATGCCCAGCCCTATGCTCATTGGCTACGTATTGTTTTTGTAATTGCACCGAAGATAGGAAGTCAATGAGCTTATAAAGGATGATTTTTTAAGAGCTATAGGAAAGTATTTAAAAAAAAAAATAAAATTCAGAAAAATGCATGAAATCTTTATTTGAATCGATAGTACGGTCTATATAATTAAATGTTTGAAGATTGTTCCATGCAAATGTTGACCGTGACTGCGCCTCAAATGGTCCATCCGCTTAGTCCAATTTTGGCATACTCTTTCCAACATTTCGGTCGGTATCTCACGCATGTTGTCTTCCAATGCGTCAATTGAAGCGGGCTTGTCTGTATAGACATGAGCTTTAACATAGCCCCACAAAAAATAGTCTAAAGGCGTTAAATTGCATGATCTAGGCGGCCAATTGACCAGTCCATTGTGGCGCGTGCTGTGTGGCATGTGGCACCGTCTTGTTGAAACCACATGTCATGCAAGTCAAGATCTTGAATTTTGGGCAAAAAAAGTTGGATATCATCTCACCGTAGCGCTCACCATTCACAGTTACGTTACGATTCGCATCATCTTTGAAGAAGTACGGTCCAATGATGCCACCAGCCCATAAACCGCACCAAACTGTGACTTTTTCTGGATGCATTGCATGCAATTCTGCTTATTTACGTACCCATTGAGCCAAAAATGAGCTTCGACGCTGAGCCCTATTGCTGCGAACGGCGACGAATCGATAATTGATGGTCATCATTAACACTGGCCGATACAGCTGCGATATTTTCTTCAGTTCGCACTCCACGTAAGCGTATTGGTGGTTTAATGTCCAACAATGTAAATTTGGTGCGAAATTTAGTCACAATAGCCCGAATAGCCGCTTCAGTGGGTTGATTAAACTGACCATAAAATGGAAGAAGCGCGCGATGAGCTTTCTTAACAGAGCACGCATTTTGATAATAAAATTCAATAATTTGCAAGCGTTGTTCGTTTGTTAGACGATTCATGGTTAAATTATAGAGCAAACTGAAGATGTTTGACAGTGAAACAAAACACGAAACGTGCGCGAGCTGTTTAAGCCAGTGTTGCCAAAAAGATAATAGCTAAAAAATCACCCTTTATATTGCGGAGAGTCTTGGAAACTCCAGCAATCAAACGGAAGATCCCAAGGTTCCAATTTGGCTTTCGGTTGGGACATGGCACACCAGACAGCTGCACAGAGTGGTTAACTTCGTCTGGGAAGGATTTCACGCTACGTTGTGGCAGCTTACTTGGATATCCAACAGGTATTTGACCGCGTCTGGCACGACGGCCTTCTGGCACGAGCTCAAGGAAACACTCAATCCTTAATGATCAGATCATTTCTCTCTGACAGGACCTTTAGAGTGGTCCAGGATGGGCTTGCATCCCAGAAGAAAAGGATCCGAGCAGGAGTACCTCAAGGTAGCGTTCTGGGTCCAACCTTATACAGCTTGTTCACCGCAGACATGCCTACTGCTCTCGACATACTAATAGAGGGACCGCAGTACCTTCTCATTGAAACATTTGCCGATGACACTGCAACGAGATAAGTGCATCTATATTGCAACAGATGCACTTTTGGAATACCTCAAGAGGTTCGAAAACTGGGCTTGCCGTTGGAACATATCGATTAACATTGAGAACAGTGTCAGTGTCACGCATACTCTCAGAAGAGACATTAGACCTGGTGTCTTCTTGCACGGACAAGACGTGCCACAAATATTTAGGAGAGACCTTGGATAAGCGACTCACTTTTAAGCAACATGCTGCTGAAGTAGCTGGTAGACTACGCAGCAAAGCGATGAAAATAATTTGGCTCCTCAACGCCAACAACAAACTATCGATTAAGAACAAGGTTCTTATCTACAAGGTCATCCTTTCACCAATCTGGAGATATTGCATCCAGGTGTATGGCATTGCCGCAAAATCCCACCTCAACAAAATCAGGGTTTCTCAGGCCAAAATCCTGCGAAATATCACAGGTGCTGAGTGGTGGTATATCAGGACTCGAGACATCGAGAGAGAATGTGTCGTCCCTTTGGTCGGCCACACAATAATCAACCAGGCTGCGCGATACCTCGACAAGGTTGCCTCTCATCCTAACAAACTCGGCAAACGCCTTCTCAAAAGGCGAAGGATAAACGGGATCAGGGCAAGGAAAAGGCTTTTAAGGATCCACCCTACTGACCTTGCCAATGGAAGGATCTGAAAAATATACATCAACCCTGCCCTCAAGATCTGTAAACAAAATGCCTGCTAAGTCCCACCACCCACAGTTACCTGCAATAATTCTTAAGTTCAGAGATAATCAACCACTAAACACAAATAGTAAAACACACATTATATCGCACTATTCCCTACAGTATTAGTAATACCCTCTGCAAGGGTTAAAAACACAAAATCTAGTAGACCAAGATCTGTAAACCTCCAAATAAATACTTCTTTTTGCGGTGGACCACAAATGTCGATTAAATCGGCATTTATAAAAATATATTCTACAACTAGAATCCAATTTAAGGAAGTGCTCGAACATTAACGTGAATGGGGTACATCTGCATCATCAGTTTTCTCAATTAAAACATTCAAAGTCAACTTGCCATTCTGCGCGAAGTACTCTATCAAGTCATTGCTAAGCACCGGAGCGTATGCATCCTTAAAGGTCCAATGGGGCTGGCGTATCGAGCGCGATTTGATCTGCCACTTAATGGCGCAACATTGGCCCTCCAGCGAAACTTGGTATGTAAATCCATCTGCATCCAGCATCGTACCAATCATACGACAATCAACGAAATATAGAAAACGCTTCTTTCTGAAGTGCACCTTCTCCAAAGACACCACGAAGTGGCGACCGTGACACGACTGGATTATGGTCCAGTTCAAAGTGCCCTCCACATTGACATTGCCGACGACAAAGTTAATGTCAATGCCCTCCATGGTGGAGACGTTCTTGTGCATGGTGGTCAAATGCCTACAGACCTCCTGGAGCGGACCCTGCCATACGCAATTGTCCACATGATAGGGACACAAGTAGGGTCGAAATTTGCACTTGTTCTCATGGTCCTTCTTCTCGGCGTACCCCAGACGCACCTTGCAGCCGTATTGTGTATGCTTGCAAGGAAATTGTATTTTGGTAGCCACTTTCTCCATGGCCACATTACGAAAACGCGTCAATGTGACTCGGCAGACTGGACAAACGGTCAGTTTGCGGCGGCACACCAAGCAAAGCAGATGACCATTCGTGCACATCATTATGGGAGAAGACATGTAGCCAAGGCAAACAGAACACTCCATCAGTGAGACCAGATTATCATTTAGTTCCTCCTCGCAGATAGTAGCCGCATCTTTGATCTCCTGAACCGCCGCAGTCCCCTCCCTCGGCACAGCCGGCGGCAGCGGTATTAAGTCTAGAACCGGTGCTGACATTCGGCTTGGTAACTTTTTAGTGATTTTGAGTGAAAATATTGTAAAAAGTAGAAAAAATTACAGTTGTTGTCTGTTGAGAGTTGTTTTTAAAGTGGCAATGAGAAGCTGCCTGAATGTAAATAAAAACGAGAGCGTAATGAAAAGTCGGTCCTGGCCTACTTTGATATACCCTTTACTCAGTTGAAATAATGTTTCATTAACAGAGCATTACCGTACCGTTTACCGTTATTATTCCACAGGACCGAGTGGAAGTTTTTGCCCTGAACTTAGAAGAGCCAACTAGCCTCAGATGCCCTTAATTGCCCCCTCCAAATGGCCCTCCCAGTTCCGCCAATCACATTCCCTGGTACGTAAGACCCCAGGCAATGACAACATTGACAACAGAACAATGAAGCTCCTGCCAGACAAAGCTATATGCAAGTTCCACATCCCCCAGAAATTTCGTACGTAATTCGAAAATTCAAACCTGCGCGCCTTCAACAGCTGCTGAAGCGAACTTCGAAAAGAAGCGAACAACCAAACGCTATGTTATTTCCTTCTTAGCCCCGGCTGGTCACATTGTATTTCAGTTTTGTTTTGTTGTCATCTCAACGCGGTCGTGGGTGGTTCTTGACGCTCGCAATACAAAAACAATTTACATGTGCCCGTAAAAAAAGTGCGCCAAATAAAATAAACAAATATCAAAAATTAATTTTGCAAAATTTAAATAACAAATTTGTGTGGCTGCCCGCCCACATTGATGCGCATAAATAATATTGTAAAAGTGCAGCGGAAACTTGGGGCCGGATTTAAAACAGTGTGTGTGTGTGTGCGTGAGTGTGATTGTGTGTGTGTGGGATCAGCATTGTCGATCAACTTTAAAGTTGCTTTCCAAATTAAAATTTAATGTTTTTGATACAAACAAGCAACAGCTGTTTGGCTTAACATAATCATTCCACATTATCGGATCGGTTTAGTAGCTTGGCTTTAGTTTTATTTGTTTGTTTACCTTAGTCATGCGATGTTCGGCAACCCCGCGACTGTTTAATCGATTTCGGGTTTTTTATGTGTCTTTTTTTTTATTATTTAATGACCAATTATAGTAGAGCTTATCATTTAATTTGTAATTTCAGCTTTGACAACAAAAATTAAAACAAAACTAGAAATAAGCGTAAAGTGTTTTAATAGTGTGTTTTTGTGTAAAACTTTAAATAAAACAAATTTTAATTGACTGGGACGTGCTTTACTGTAACTAAAAAGGTAAATATATATTTAACAAATTAAGTAAATTTATGATAAAGATTGATTACTTATAAATGGTTTTCATATACCCGTACGCAGAGTTATATCAAGTCCACCAAGTTTAGTATTTTTATCCAAAAATCATATAATTGAAATGTTCTAAAAGTTTTTAAAAATTGCCAAGAATCTGAATTGGATAATAAAATGGAAAGATCGAAAATTAAAGATTAAAGAAACGAAAGTTAGCAAAATTATTTTCTCTTGAGGGTTAGTGTATACCTTCAGAAATTTTTTTCGATTTTTTTAGGCTTAAATTAAGTGCTATACTGTTCAAAACATCCCCTCAAAATTTCAAGTAAAAAAATATGTTTTTTTTTTGAGAATTTTGTTTGTCCAGGTAGATTTTCGAAAAACCTTGTTTTCTTTTTTTCAAATCAACGGCTGTTTCCACAAAAAAAACATTGAAAAACACGAAAAAGTTAATAACATTTGTTTTTTATCTAAGAATATAAAAAATTTGGAAAATAAAACTTGTTCATTTCCTTGTGTTTTCCTACGATACTACATTATTACTACGTCTTTTTCGATCTTTGACCCAAATTTCTCAGGTACTACTGAACCGATTTTGATAATTTTTATCTCGGTGAAAGTTAAAACCTCTAAGGCCCGATTTCTCAAAGGTTCCGGTTGGCCAACCGCCGGTCAAATTTGTTCCTTCAGTTGACAAGCGGTCAAGTCATTTGGCTTTCTCAACAGCAGTTTCTTCTGATATCGATAAATTTCTATCGCTGAAGTAGAATGACCAGACATTGTTTAACCAAACGACCGAATCAGCTGTTTTGGTTTGTTTTATTTTAATGTTGTTGGTTATTGCTGGTCATTGTTGATAAAAATTAAAGTTGAATAAAATCAAAATAACTATGATGAATGATTGTGATCATGGTGCCAAAAGACCTAGAGGA
The DNA here is from genome assembly GCA_018904265.1 of Lordiphosa collinella. Taxonomy (NCBI): domain Eukaryota; kingdom Metazoa; phylum Arthropoda; class Insecta; order Diptera; family Drosophilidae; genus Lordiphosa; species Lordiphosa collinella. Next base: position 18,781 of record JAEIFV010001291.1, on the reverse strand, counting down.
AAAACTGTTCGGTGGCTGAGAAGCATTTGCTGGTGGACCTTGTTGAGACGAACAATTACTTGGAAGCAGTAGGCCGGGGCTTGGCAGAGGCTTGCAGATCAGTTTGCTGCTCATGCTGGAATTCGTCGCCATTGGAAAGCCTTGCGCGATAAATACGACAATCTAAGAAAAAGTCACGAAAAAGGTTCGCCGTTAAGAAGCGGGAGACATTACGCACCGGTTGCGGCTAAGCCAGTGCAGCTGGAGTCTCAGCAATCTCCCAAAAAACTGATGGCATGATTTAAATTTCAGGCACAGGATCGTTGTTCAAATTTGGCATTAGCAAATAATAATATAAACAAAGCAAGTGTTGTTGCCAGCTGTTATAAAATATATCGATAATTCTATCGGCACCGAGTAGCGGTTAAGTCTGTACCTCCGGGTGCGCGGCACACAGCATGCGACACGCAAATTCGGTTAAACTGCCTATCAAGTTGACTAACCGCACACTGAGAGGGTATTATAAAATTGTGCTGATTTTTGTAGCGGATAGAAGGAAGCATCTCCGACCACATAAAGTATATATATTCTTAATCAGCATAATGAGCTTTTGTCGGTCTGTCCGTTTGTCCGTTTTATGCTATATCCTCCATCAGTTTCACAGCTATTTTCACCAAACTTTGCACGAAGTCTTTTGGTGAAAAAAACTTTTTTGTTTTCAATGGAATCGTCTTCAAACTTTGTATTAACTTCGAGTTTGCAATGCTTTCCCATGATTCCACTAAGTTTGGTCGAAATCAGACATATATATAGTATAGCTGTCATAGAAAAGTAGAGTCTGAAAAGTAGTCTTAGTTAGAAAAACATTTTTGTTTTCAATAGAAATGTCATTAAAATTGGTATTTATTTATTTGGTATGCTTTTGCACAATTCTACAAAGTTTTGTCAAAATCGAATGACGAATGACCGCCTGCCGTATACTGCCTGGCATCAGCTTTCGAATTTGATGACATCCCATATAAAATCTGGTATGAGCGGGGGGCGACGGCAGTCAGGAATCGGTCGACATTCTCCAGCCGGGCGGGCGACCTCGAGGTCTTTGGGAAACGATTTAAATTTCCAAATTTGCTAGTATTGTTGTCCAATAGTTAACGCTTTTTATCTTCAAGCTTGTCACCGAATTGTATTTCTAAGTGGTTTTCGGTTTGGTTCTATATTTTCGTTTATCAGCTGGACAATTAAGAGAGTCGATCCTACCTTCGTTCTATCTTAAAACTGTGGGAGGTATGAGGTTTTTTTTTAAATTTTTCGGGGGCGGGAGGGTGCTTGTCAAAAATTTATAGTTAACTTGATCTCCCTGCAAATATAAAAGGTTTTTGTCCCATACAGGTCGAACCTCTATCTCTTACCATCTCTGAGATCTGTGCGTTTATACCGGTTACTCAGGGAAATAAATGTTTAATAACCTTTTTATGTTAATTAACAGAGAATTAACATTAATGTAAATTGCCAATAATTATTTAATCTTAACTATAGCACAAAAATGGCTTTTATTTCGCAAATATTCCGTATTCATGACATCAAAATTTGGTTACCTTAACATAAGTACACACCTGTTAAGGCTAAAGTCAAGGCAAAGGCTTAGCTGGCTGTTCAGCTTAAGAGTTCACCATACTGCAGTTATAGGCTGTAAGAGAGTCGAATTCTCTGCTACTATCTCTATTTATCAGGGTTTGCATTTACAACCATTGTACCGAACACAGGAAAAATCTAATACAAACTTGAACTGGGAATGTTTCACACTTACCTAAATGTAACAATTTGTGACTCTATCTCGAAGATCAAATCGATCATACAGGCAGACAGACGGATATGACTATATCGACTCGGATGTTGATCCTGATCAAGAATATATATTTCCTTTTTAGTGTTGGATATGTTTCCTTCTCTCTATTACGCTTAGAAATATTCATTTACGACCCCATAAACTATATATATTCTTGATTAGGGCTAGAACTGAGTTGATAGTACATTTCTTAAAGAATTTTCCCTAAGCCGAAGGTTAATTAAAAAAACTTTTTGTTTCAATGGAAAAGTCAAAGCATTATTTAGGTGCGCATTGCAAAAAGCAAGCTTCGGTTCATAGTTAACCGACTCTTTGCCAGGGTACAAAGCAGCTAACAATTAACATAAATTGCGTACACGATGCGGCTCATTGACTTCACAAGGGGTCAGCAGGCGAGTGTTTGTGTGTGTGCATTGTGTACATATGTGTGCAAGTGTGGTTTTTTTTTCGAGGCACTTGCCCGTCAATCACTCGCCAAAGTGAACTCTGACATTTCAATGACGTTCAACAAGGCATTGAGAACTTTGGCGTTGCAATCGGCAAACGCACCTGTCGCAAACGCACGAACTGCAATTTCAGTTTCAGTTGAACCGACCCACAGCATGACATAGTACTTCTCCCCGGGTTATTGCGATAAGCATCGCAACACAACAAAAGATTAACACGCCGGCAAATATGCAAGACAGTTGGGCCGAGGACAGATTTAGAGACGCTTGGGCCCACACAGAAATAGTGGTTGTATGTGCCACAACAGCTGGTAGGATGGTTGCAGCAGCACCTAATCTAACCGCACAGAAGTAAGCACAAGTGTCGGCTAAAAACAAATGTTAGGCGGTAAACATAAGTGGGTAAGATTACAGTTACAAGCCCACAAACTGCTGGGTAAGCAATCATGAGAAGGGCAACTTATGTTAGCCAATTATTCTTTAAGTACATTTAACGATATACGAGATCTAACCATGAAGAAAGTCTGAACAGGTTTGCAACACTGGAAACCCTGATTATTCGCCAACTCTCAATAATCATACCAATTTATAGTACAAATCTTGTATTAATTGAAGTTGTTTTACTCTGCTAAAAAGGGAGACTAACAGTTGTATGGGATTTGCTTAGCGTATTAATATATAAAGGTTAAAGCAAAAAGGGGTAAAATGTAATCTGAATTCAAGGATCTCATAAGAAATCATCAAAATAGTGCAGATGATTGCTTTTAAAAAGCATTGAAGAGCATTCAGTCGTCAGATAACTTTCCTGCCTCCTCTCCGTTTTCTCTTAAAACTGCGTTTCGCTTGTCGCATTTCCCTTGGGAAAAAGGCACACACACAAAACGCATTTAATTAGACACTTTTTACTTTTTTTTCCCCCTCCTCCCCTGTCACAAAAAAGTCTTGGTCAGACTTAAAGCCAGACAGCCAACATTTTCGCAACAAGTTGGAAGTTGCGGCAAGTCACTTGGTCTCGAGGCTGTCTAATTGTTTTGACTGCAGCAGCAATTTCTCCCAGCCTTTTTAGGAGACTTGAGACCGAAAACTGGTTTATGTCTCTGTCTCTCTCTCTAATTCATAATTCGGCCAGCAGCGGGCTAAGGCCTTTCATTAAAGGAGAACCTCCTTCCGCCTCCCCCTGCCTGATGATGATGATGATGATTCAGGTTTCAGTTTCGTGGTCGTCAAAAAAATCAACAAAGCTAATGAATGAATGAATGACTGACCAAACCCAACTGATTGAATGAGTGATAGGCCACACAGTTTCGCGTTCAGTTCAGGCAGAGGCCATCCATCAAACTGTCCTCAGAGCTGGTTGTTGGACCGTTATTAACCAGCACTTAATTAGCACTCATTTGCATTTCTTTGCCCATGTACAACTATTTTGCGCGTTCCGGGCGCCATTTAATTGCACGACTTTAGACGTCCCATTTGCATAGTTTGTGTGACACTTTATGGCTGTTACTTACATACAAACCAACAGCTGACAAGTGTAAATTAACATATGCGTCTCGTTTTACAGCCATTAATTAGTTGGAAATCAATTTCAATTTCGATGCTGCAGCCTTTTTTCACCCGAGGCAAATTGATAAGGCAATTGATAGTAATTGAAATGTTTTAGAAACTCAAGTCTCAAAATGTGACAGAGTGTGTGGGAGGGCAAAGTGTTAATGGCAAAACAAGCGAGAAGATGAGAGCTGGATTGTTCTAGTGACACTCTTTTCGTTAAACAGTTTCTTTCCAAATTTGACAGTTACTATCACGTAAACCATTACGTAAAGAGAACTATTGCTATAATAAATCGAACCGAAAATATCGTTCAGAAATGCGCCAACCCACAAAATTTTTAATATATACCGATGTTTAAAGTAAGTAGCTTTCTTACTCTGTACCCAGTAATTTTACTACCAAAATAGTAAATTGTCAGTTTTCTCTACTGAAAATTAGTAGGATTACTATTTTAGTAGTCTTACTGCTAAGAGTACAAAAAAAATAGTAATGTAACTAATTTACCGAATAAATAGTTAGTTTTCAATGAGACTGTTTTAGTGACCTTTCTGGAAATCAATCATAGAACGTTAAGGCAGCCTCCAGGTCAATAAGTTTAAAACATGACACACATCATCTGCAAGTCGCCAGAGACCATTCCATGCCATCAATGCTATGACTGTTTGGGAATTCCAAGGCAGCACAATCAAACAAAAGCAAAAAAAAACGACCAACAAAACAACAAACATCAACCCGTAGGGGCTGAGTCGTGCCCCGCTATCCCTGTCCTTAATCCATCCACCTCCAACATCACACAAACCTGGCGCGGCCGCGCGATACTGCAATGCGCCCCCCTCTCTCCCAGCGGCGGGTTGTCCGCTTATTGCTCGAAAGAAGGGGGTTCGTGGTGCGGTCGTGGCTGTTTGCTGGGGGGGGGGGAGGAACTCCAAATTGACAGAAACCTTGAGTCGGTATACCCATATCTTTGAGGCTCTGCGGGGGGGGGGGCGGGGGGGGGGGCGGGCGTCTTTTTTTTTTTATAAGTAGTATAAGAAAACTTATTCTGAAGTTTAACAATTTAACAAAAAAGAGGTTGAATAGATAATAAAAGGGGCGCGTCGCGTGCCCGTGACTGCTCTGGTCCAGCCGCGCCTGCCTGAGCCGGCGGCTGTCTTATTTTAGGGTCGCAAGGTCCTTCACCTGTTAATACTTTTCCAACTCGCCCCTTTCATTTTCAATGGGAACAGGTTTAAAAACAATGAGCGCGTTCACTGCACACACCAATCATCTAACATAAAACAGCAATAAAAAAAATAGTGTTTTGCTGCTAGTGAACGGTTTTCATAAATTTGCGCCAACAAAATTATCAATATTTTAGGCGGGTTTTGAACTGAAAATGAGTCCTTACTTGGATGTGACGTCGTCAAACGCGATTGGCGACTTGGTTTCTCGTTGTCGTGGTCGTGCGGGGGCGCCTTCGTGCTCTCTTGGGGTTTCTCGGCCGGTTTAGGATCATTGGGGCCTTCTTGCGCTTATTGATGGGCTCGGGGGCTCTCTCCAACTATTGGTGGACGAGGCCGAACCTCGGCCTGTCGTGGGGGGTCCAGTGCGCTGCCGTCTGCCTGGGGCTTTCGCCTTCGCGGGGGATTGGCCGTGTGCCGTGGGTGTTCAATCGTTCCGCGCGCGTTCCGTCAGTGAGCGGCGCTCTGGCGCGGGTGGCTGCGGCGGGGGCCTCGGTGAGCGGTCTCTTTAGGGCGGCTGGGCGCGGGTGCCGGTGGGGGCGGGCGGCGCGTGTTTAAGCGCATGGGACGCGTGATGGGTGCGTTGTGCGTGGCCACCTGGTTAGTGGCTCCTTGGGGCTTTTGGTTGTCGACGGTTCCTACTGTGGGGACTCCCGTTTTGCCAACTTCACTCAAAACAGCGATTCCTTACCCATTTTGTTTATTTTCCAATTAATTCTTTGTTTATTGCTGTGTCAGCTGTGCTATCGATAACACACCTAATCAGTCTTTGATGGATTTACTCTAACACATCACGTGAACTGATGCAACCGCTCACCGTCACTTAGTCGATTTTTGGTCTCGGTTTGCGGTCGGCTCCAAACTGGGATTACTAGAACGAGAGGTACGGTCGAATAAAAGCAGTCTGTCAAGTACTTAGTATCGAATACTTAGCGGGGCGAGTAACTCTGCGGTGTCGGTCGGAGGGGTCTGGTCGAGGTTGTCGGGGTGTCGTGCTCGGGTTGTGCACCGAATTTAGGCGGTGTAATAAATACATCATGTTCCTCATCAAGGCCCCGTGAGTGTTAGCCACACTCAGCTTTTTTTTTGTATGAAATTAAATAAATTTAGATTTAGCTGGCCATCGCTGTTCCAAAGGATTGTACAAGGTAGTCAAAGCTTCGTTTAAGGTTCTCTCAGTTTTTTACCTTTTAAAAATCTTATTAAAACATAAAAACTTTTTTTATTTATTTAGTTTTTTTGGGGGGGTGTCGTCGGGCGGCCGTCCGCGTCGCGGGTTATAATTGTTTCCCTTTTTTTTTTTGCCTTCCGGTTTTTTTTAAGGATAAAATTGGATAATCTCGATCGATAAAAGTGACTACCCGATCAATGTAAAACATAGCTTTAAGTACAACAAGTCAAAAACGACTCCACAGCTTAAATGGGGGTCGTGAATACCCTAAGTATGTAAGGATAGTATGCGAAATGTTTTGTGATTTCGTTTTTCGATGTTAAATAAAAATCCGCCCCGACGGAGTGAACATTTTGTATGGAATAATTTCCGATTTTTCATCGGATTGATTTGAAACTCGGTTCATATGCAAAGTATGCGAAAAAGTTTGAAATGAGCTTTTCATAAGCTAAAAAATCCGGCTCCAGGGTATTTTTTATCCGATTGATTTGAAACTCGGTTTCCAAAGTTAGTATAAGAAATAATTTTGAATTTGAAAAAGTCCGCCCCCAGGAAGGTGAAAGTGCACTGAAAACGTTAAAACATTTTAAAAGAGGAATGTACTAAACATTTTTGTATAGTTTTTGATATTTGCGTTAATTTATGTCGTTATTGTGATATTTTTGTTTCTGTGTAGGGGCTGTAAGTGTGAGAAGAGGAGATTTTAATGCATCTTCTTTGCCATCTTAGTTTGAGACACAAAACACTTGGTCACCCCCCTTTCTACTGAACCTTTCGAAACTATCTGAGATAGAGATTCGGTCTCTACTAAAATTGGTATGGTCCTCACAATGAATTTATCTTCCCCAGGTGTGGGTGCGCTAAAATATCAATGGTTTAAGCTTTGGTGAACCGCTTGTTTAATACCTCTATGAACCACTGAACCGTAACATGCCCAACTCCAGACCTCAACTCTACTTTATTCCCATTATTAAAATGTCTACGATATTTCCTACTCTTGTCTAGCCAGAAGGTGCGTTTAATACTACCGCTTGAACACAAAAAACGCCTCAGACATTAAACAGGATTTACGCTCGTTTCCTGCACAATAGCGAAAGCAATAAAAGGCTAATGCCAGTGGACAAGGAAGAAGGGATGGGTACTGGTAATTACATTGGCTATTAAAATAATTTAATTCGCCTCGTAATGAGCAGAAATGGAAAAAAAGGAAAGGATTTTCCGCCACCCCCCAGGAGATTAACATAATTTTGCTAATATTTTGAAGCGAAATCTGCGCCGCATAATGCGCTTAGAAATATGAATAAAGGCGGCATTAACCTGAATGGGCAGGCCGGGCGGCGGCAGCTGCAGTGCGGCTTGCAGGCGGAGGAGATCCATGATGAGTTGTGTGTGCGGAGCAACGACGACTGCATTAAAGTGGAAAATCCTGTCTGACAACATTTAAGCTAAAAAAAAAGAGAAATAAATATATATAAACAAAACACATAATAAGCGTGAAAAAAAGGTAAAATGAGAGCAAACCCCAGCCGGGCCAGGATGTGGAGGAAACAGGCAATGAAAAGTGAGTGAGCGGCGGGCTAGCAAAAGAACACAGAATAAAACAAAAACCCCATGCAGACAGTCCACAAATTGCCACAAAAAAAAGTAAACAAAAGCAAACCAAACCAAATGAGAGTTGCTCAGAGCCAAATAATGGCACAAATTGAAAGAGGGAACCCCAACAGGAACCCTTAATAAAAACTCTGAACTAGGATCACAACATGTTGTTTAATTCGAAAACCGATATTTTTGAAACCGAAAAGACCAAAACATCCAAAACATTGTACTGGTATACTTCTTAAAGTGTATGTAGTAACGTATATCGCACCGGTACATAGTGGTCGAAATGGCCAATCAGACGAGATGTGGTCATTGTTAGCGCACTGGCGATTCAATGCTTTCGATTTGGTCTTGCGTTTTTGTTTTAATGCTGTTGTGAGCAAGTGGCCGGTGTGTCTCTTGTATGCACTGAGTCCCAAGTCACGTTTTATGATACGCGACATGCTAATATTCATCTCACGAGACATGATGTTCTGCTTGCGCAGTGGATTATAACGAATTCGATCTTGCACGGCTTTAATGGCTAATGGCGTTCGCTCAGTGCGCGGATGGCCGGATTTCGCGAGGTCTTTTGTTCCATCAGTATCTTCAAAATAACTTCACGGTACGATACTCAAAGTTTTGGGTGATTTCCAGTGGGCGCAACATCCGTAAGATTTCACCTGTTTCGTAGCCAATTACCAATAAGACCAATTAAGACTACACTATTTTCAAACTAGCTCCATTTTCAGATTGCAAACAACTGACGCAGAAATTTCACTTGTTAAATAGCCGGCAAGTTGGGTTGGATGCGTTCAATGGTTCTTAAGAACGAGTGTGTTTAATACGTGTACCAAAACAATTGCGACTACTAGGTATACAGTCCCGATTTGCCCTCAAATCTGCTCGAAAAGGTATTTTTTAAGACTTCCGAAGATAAGGCAGCCCTCAAAAGGTTTAAAACTTATCTCTGTCCTTGAATTTCACCCTATCTCAATTTTTAAAGCACTTCCTTAAGTATATCGTCACGACTTGCCCTTACATCTTCTTGGAAAATCATATTTTCGATCTTTTGAATTTGCGGCAAATCCGAAATGATGTCATGAACGTGTTGAAGGAAGCATCTCCGACCACATAAAGTATATATATTCTTGATCAGCATGACGAGCTGAGTTGATTTAGCCCTGTCCGTCTATCCGTCTGTCTGTTTCTATGCTATCTCCTCCGTCAGTTTTAAAGCTATCCTCACCAAATTTTGCACGAAGTCTTCTGCACATTTGTCGGAACCGGCCGGATCGGATGACTATAGCATATAGCTGCCATAGGAACGTTCGGTCAAAAAACTAGTCTTAGTGAGAAAAACTTTTTTGTTTTTAATGGAAACGCCTCCAAAGTACGTATTTCTTAGTTTACTATCCTTTTTTATGATTTCATTAAGTTTGGTCGAAATCGAATGACTATAGCATATAGCTGCCATAGAAACGATCGGTCGAAAAACTAGTTCTAGTGAGAAAAACTTTTTTGTTTATAATGAAAACGTCCTTTTCATTGGCATACACTTATTTAATATACTTTTACACAATTCTACAAAGTTTGGTCGAAATCGGATAACTATAACATATAGCTCCCATAGGAACGATCGTTCGAAAAACTAGTTTTTGTGGGAAAAACTTTTTTGCTTTTAATGAAAACGTCCTTATCATTGGCATACACTTATTTTATATACTTTTACACAATTCTACAAAGTTTGGTCGAAATCGGATGGCTATAACATATAGCTCCCATTAGAACGATCGGTCGAAAAATTAGTTCTAGTGAGAAATACTTTTTTGTTTCTAATGAAAACGTCCTTTCTATTGGTTTATTCTTATTTTATATACTATAACACATTTCTACAAAGTTTTATCAATATCGGATGACTATAGCATATAGCTGCAGTATGAATGATCGGTCGAAAAAGAAGTTCTAGTGAGAAAAACTTTTTTGTTTTAAATGGGATCGCCTCCAAATTTCCAAGTTTGGTCGAAATCAGAAATCTATATAGTATAGATCCCATAGAAAAGTAAGGACCAAAAAGTAGTCTTAGTTAGAAAAACTTTTTAGTTTTCAATGGAAGCTGCAAGGGTATACAAAACTTCGGCCGAGCCGAAGTTAACTTTCCCCTATTTTTTAATACAATTTTTGATATAAAAGAGTTCTAAATTTATAAAATTTATTAATTGGGGCCGGCAAATTCGACTACCGCCCCGGGCGGTAGAACCACACGCTACGCCACTGAATATATCGAATAGCTGTCATTATTAGCCCCCCACAACCCCTTAGAAAGAAATTCTTTCCACCGACTCTGTTTACAGGTAGATGAATGATTTCATTCAACTAAATCCAACAATGCAAATGGCTAAACAATTGGTATGGCAAAAATGTTTTATGTAACGCTTCATTGAGCAGAGGAGAATCATCGGATACACTGAAATGCATGGCTTACGAGGGGAAACACATGCGGATATATAGAGTTCCGCACCAATTGTGCTCAGAACGAGTGTGAGAAATTAATCGAAATTTAACTAAATAAATAAATAACCCAAAAGCAAGTCCATTAATAATCCACAATAACCACAGCACATTTACATGCATAAAGCTTTCAATAAACAATCATAAAACTGACATAAATCTCAGAAAAAGCCATAAACAAAATAACTCAAATCCAGCAAATAATCATTACAAAATTGACAGGCGATCTAACCAAAAATATAGTATGTACTTATGGGCAATAAACGCCTCCAGCAAAAAATTAAAATCATTTAAATATCATGCGGTTTGATTGAAATTATGAATAACAGTTTTGCTTTGGCTTTGCAGTTGTAATGATTTTCAATTACACTCATAAAAGGTAATTAATTGTATTTTTTACTGAATTAATTATACTGACTGAATGCACAGAAATTATTTATAGATATTGTTGTAAGCCAAAACGCTTGCCTGGTCCTTTTGTCATAATTAAGTGCTTGTCATTGGTCTTTTGTATGTGGGTTACCTTTTGGGTTCAACCTTTCCATTCGATTTGTTGCGGTATTTGGGCTTAGCTATTCACTCGTCTGCTGTTGACTTTGACAAAATGCTGTGTGGCCCACAAACGGATGACTGATATTTGTTTCAGTCTAAAATTCGAATCCCAGAACGGATGTGGAACAATGGGAACGTTTGGAAAGGGTTCAACTTTGTAAAGAATCTATTGAGTTTGACTGTAATTTACCCTATAACTGACAAAGTTGATATATATAAAGATTTCTTCATTGTTTAGAACCTAAAAGACACTGAATAACTCTGGCAAATCGAAAAGATAGAGTTCTATATTGGAAAAGTGCCCCTGAGTCATAGCGCACAAGACTGCCATTTCTCTCATATACAAAACCCAAACACAAAGGAAAAAGCAATCAGAACTCACACCGAATCGAAATCAATAAAATTCTTGGCCTGTTTATATGAGCCATCAATTAATGAGGGAAAAACTCACATGATTTTCTCATACACAAAACACAAGAAAACAACAAATATTGCGAATTTCTGTCTGTATCTTAAAATTATTATGATAAATTAGTACACATGCTTAAGTTGTTTTTATTTTCGATTATTTTTTGCCAGTGCAAATTGAGTGTTGAGAGGCAGCAACAAATTGAACACAAGATCTATCTGTATGCTAAATGATGTGGAATGATTTATGAATCGAGAAAAATCGCGTGCCGGTTGAAAAAACTTAACTTTACTGTAGGTGATAATTGAAATAATATATCAAGAGGTTTTGTCGCCAACCAGAAGGAAGCATCTCCAAAACGAAAAGTGTGATTCTTATGCTATTTGGTTTTCAAGGGTACATTTTTTGACACCTCACGCGCGATTCTTAACATGTGGCAACGCCAAAAATGCTCAGTAAGGATCTTTTTTATTATATGACTCGAGGCGGGATAAATATCGATTACGATTAGTAATCAATTAGCTTATTATTTGCTTCGCCAAGTGGTCGTAATTCGACCATCTGCTTTCACAAAGTTTTTCCTAAGCCCAAGGTGAAGATGAAGAATAAATATATTTTCCTTTGGCAGCAACTTAGTGTTCTTAATGTTATTTACATCAATGACATTATTTTGTAGCATAGTGATGGTCAATTGAATTTCAATATATATATTTTTTTTGTTCTTGAATTTCAGTGAGACCAAACTGTAAATCTGCTTTAAACCGAAAACAAAATATGCGTAGAAGATTTTTTTTCTCGCCGATCGTCTCTTTACAGGGAGAGCGAACTGACAGCCACTCTCTCTATCTGTTTACAAATGTCAAAATACTACTGAGCAGAGAACACAGTGAGTGTTGGCCTTTTGCTGTTGTTGTTAGAAACAAAAACAATGCGTTTCTTTGCTCATCTATCTTTGTGAAGCGTGTGAGCATTGGTAAAACTTTTTATTCGTTATAAATACACTAGTCGGCAGAATTATTTTGACAAAAATTTTCATAAGCAAACCATTATATCCAAATTGAATGTTAGCAGGCTCAAGGTCTAGGTTTGATTATAGTTCAATAATCAACCAGAAAATTCAACAGAGTATACATATGAACATGAACAGTAGCAGTGGCTATGTAGACGGCCGTTTCGGTTGGCGCCATGGCAAAGTCTTGGTCAGTACACTTTCAGTTGCTGTCACACCAACAAGCCATTTGCAAATCCTATTTATATTACCCAGTCTGCGAATAACGAGTTGAGAATTTCAAGTGCACAAATTGCACGAATTTTCAACTAGCTTTAAGCTTCGCTCTCAAGGGTATCTGAAGGTATATGCATTGGCATTGAAGGTTGTTCAATGCATCTCTGTTGTTTGCTAACATTCACTTTGACTAAAATCAAAACAGGTCGTTAAATCCATATTCTAAACCATTATATCTTTTAAACAAAAAATCGCTAAATTTTGGAAATTTTTATCGAATACTGTTATGAAAGTAACCTTTCAATAAATCATAAGAAGTCCTCAATCAGCTGCTTGGAGTAGAAAATATAAATCGAATTTTCCAAACAAGATTTCAAAATTGATTTATTCTCAGCACAGCACCTCAAATGTTAAAAGAATGATTGATTTTAAACAAGCTTTTCATGCTGAACCCGAATCTGGCTTTAAAAACTGCAAATCTCCAACGGAATAAATGTAAATTATTCATTAAATTGCAGAAAATGGCTTGTTTGGCCAATTTCTAAATACCAAATATTCTAGAAAAAAGGATATTTTTATACCCTTGCAGAGGGTATTACAAAATTGTGCGGATGTTTGTAACGCATAGAAGGAAGCATCTCCGACCACATAAAGTATATACATATATTCTTGATCAGCATGACGAGCTGAGTTGATTTAGCCTTGTCCGTCTGTTTCTATGCTCTCTCCTCCGTCAGTTTTGAAGCTATCCTCACTAAACTTTGCACGAAGTCTTTTGGTACAAATACGCTGCAAATTTGTCGGAACCGGTAGGATCGGATGACTATAGCATATAGCTGTCATAGGAACGATCGGTCGAAAAACTATCCTTAGTGAGAAAAACTTTTTTGTTTTTTATGGAAACGCCTCCAAAGTACGTATTTCTTAGTTTACTATCCTTTCCCATGATTTCACTAAGTATGGTCGAAATCGGATGACTATAGCATATAGCTGCCATAGGAACGATCGGTCGAAAAACTAGTTCTAGTGAGGAAAACTTTTTTGTTTTTAATGAAAACGTCCTTATTATTGACATACACTTATTTTATATACTTTTACACAATTCTACAAAGTTTGGTCGAAATCGAATGACTATAGCATATAGCTTCTATGGGAACGATCGGTCGAAAAACTAGTTTGAGTGAGGAAAACTTTTTGTTTTTAATAAAAACGTCCTTTTTATTATCAGATTCTTATTTTAAACAATTTAACACATTTCTACAAAGTTTTATCAAAACCGGATGACTATAGCATATAGCTGCAGTATGAACGATCGGTCGAAAAAGAAGTTCTAGTGAGAAAAACTTTTTTGTTTTAAATGGGATCGCCTCCACATTTCGTAATTAGCACTTTATTGTGTTTTTCCATGATTTCACCAAGTTTGGTCGAAATCAGACATCTTCAAGGGTATAAAAACTAAACAATATACACCATCAATTTAGCGAATCTGCCAGATGTCTAGGTGTGTTTTTGGACAAAAAGTTATATTGGAACGAAAATATAGCTGAACGTATAAAAAAACAAGTACTGCACTTTTCTCGTGCAATCGCGTGATTGGCCGCAAGTGGGGCTTGTCCCCTGTAATAGTACACTGGCTTTACACAGCCGTTGTACGTCCAATACTACTATGCGGAGTCATCGTATGGTGGCCGGCATTGGGTAAACCTTCCGTCCTCAGAACCATAACAAAAGTTCAACGAAGTGCTTCAACATAATGCATCATCCTTTACCTCTAGATCTTTTGGGTAGAGAAATCGCTAGTAATTCAGTCACTGTGCAGCTCTCAGCAGAAGGCGGCTTGCAGTTTTAGGTCGTCCTTTCCTTGACGATCTGTCTAACATCTCTAAAACGGATGTCAACTCTTCGATCTAATTCGTGCTACTATCAAAACGGGGACGACCTTCCCTCTAGGAACTGCAAGCCGAAGTTAACTTTCCTCAATTTCTTAGATTTTTAGCTCCTTAACCCAATACTAGCAAAATGGGGGTCACCATTCAAACATTTCGTATAACTAAACTCAAGATCAATGACTCAAGGCTTATCTATAAATGTTATGTGGTCTCTAGATAAACAATCGGGCGGCATGATAAATGGTCAGCTATCATTAATGAGAAGTTGCTTCTTCTCCAGCTGCCGCTACTCCCGCTGCTGGCCAGTTTGTCACCTGTCGTCGTTCGAGTGTATTTACCTGCAATCAAAACAGTTTATGTATTTTTCAAATGTTTATGTACTCGTACTTACTTGTATTTGTGCTCGGCTGGGCGGGAAAGAAAATGAAAACAAACAAAGCCGAGGGTAGCCCATTCACTTGTGCCATTGCTTCGCTAAGTCAGTCGAGCGTTTATGTTGTTTACTCAGCTTTTCGTTATTCGCAAATGCGTGCAGTATTTTATTTTTTTATCAGTTCAAATTTGTTTATTCGATTAAATGTCAAAAAGAAAACACATAAGTGGTACACTCAGAAAAAGTCAAGTATTTTGGTCTTAAATCAAGTATAGACGGTAATTATTCCAGGTAAAATTTGTAAAGCCCTTTTTGTGACTGAAAGCACAAAACTTTAAAAGTTCCCTTTATTCACTAGAACTCTAATAATCTCCTTTTTTTCTGAGTGTATATGAACAAGGTTGTTGGGAAACTTCCCTAGTTTGCATGTCTAATGAACACTTGCGCCAGCTTGGGCCCAGCAAAGGGTTTTGAATGATAACCAAAGTTCAAACTAGAAATCGAAACTGGAACAGGAGACATTGCGCATACGCAACGTTGCAGCCCAATTTCCAACTAAAACTGTTGGTTCAATAAAAACAAAAAAAAACATGAAAACGCCACAATGGCGGAAAATGATTAAGTCAGCGATTTCCAGCTTAACAACCGTTTTGCAGAAATTCTTGTTGGGCTGCACTCAATTAAAATGCCAAGTTCAGCGCCTGCCAACAAAATGTTGTAGACTGACAGCTGACAGATGGAGACGAAGGAAGCTAGCCAAGTTTGTGTTTCGTGTGGGTCACGGACGTCCAACTCCAACCAAACTATCAATCATTCAAAAGGTAACATTTTCGTTAAATTCATTTTGAAGCAGGTGCAAATTTGTGTCAGTTGTAAATGAGCAAAAGTTGTAACTTTACAAACAATTTCAACAATTGTTAGGAAAAGTTTCTCAAGTGATGTACGGAAATGTCACTTAGACTTGAGCAGGGGATACGGTTGCTTTTGTTTTATTACGTTTTTTTTTCGCATTTATTAATGACTTTATAAACTGACAAATGATGTGTTCTTAGTTACTTCATTAGGAAGTTGGTTCTGGTATTTAGGATCTCAGGTAATGAAACGAGAACGTGTCACGAACAAAACTTTTACTTAGGAAGAATACTTTCAAACTTTCAAAAAGGGCGCTCCATGTTGATTTTCTGACGTTTGCTTAATTAAGTATTAATTTTGTGGCCACTCATGTCAAGCGAAGAGAAGTTAACCACCGAAGCACCGGGGAAAAAAAAGAAAAAGAAGAAAAAAAAATAAAAAAAAAAAAAAAAAAAAAAAAAAAAAAAAAAAAAAAAAAAAAAAAATAAAAAAGAGGTGTTGTAGGAGAAAAAGAGAGGAAGAAAAAAAAAAAAAAAAAAAAAAAAAAAAAAAAAAGAAAGGAAATGGGGCCGGGGGAGAAGAGAGAAAACAAAAGTAACAAAACAACAAAAACGAAAAAAATAAAAAAAGTGAAGAAAAAAAAAAAAAAAAATTTTTAAAAAATACTCTTCGAAAACCATCACCCGATCAATGAAGAAACTCCTGAAGAATATAATAAAACTTTTGAGCCTCATAGGTATTTTCAGTTCTGGGTTTTCTATGATGTGCTTAGAAGCTTTCCACCAAGGAACATGCTGTACAAGATGTGCTTCGACCTTTAGTTACTTTCAGTACTCGATTCCATTACAATTTTCCAGATAGTTTAAAACAATTCCTGATTACGATTTTTAAAGTAATCGTATTTGTAAATACGATTATAATGATTATTACAAAATATAATTACTTTTACAATTACTTGAATAATTGTAAAGGAGGATTATTGAGTATTTGTGTTTGGAATTTTGAATTATTAATGTATTTCTTGGTGAAACTGAAATTATTTACTAGTTCGAACGCTCATTTTTTAGAATTAATACCCAACTGCATATAAATAAGGCCCTGTTTTATCTTGGCTTTAATTAGATGGGTTTTATTCAAAAATATTTACAATATGTATTTTTTATATATTCAATTAGATTTATATTGGCTTCATCACAACCAAAGTTCTCAAAGTTAAAATCAGAGAACGAATGCCGTCTTGAGTCGTTTATGATATTTTGCGAATGAAAACAAACCCACAGGGGGCTGACGGTGTTAGGTGTGTGTTATATTTGATCGCTGCCTCTTGAAGTGTTGGATGTTTTTCAATTAATTTGAAATTTTTGGCGCCGGATCCAGTCATTTACAAGTCAGTACCATTTTCTGATTTTGGGCTCCATCTAAAACTTAATTTAGTAATAAAAAAACTAGATCGAAAAATCCTTCAGCTCCGCCGAAATTAAGATACACTTGCAGTTTGTATAAATGGTATAGAGTATTTAAGTTTGAAATGAATTTCATACAACAGTTTTACTTAAACAGACCAATAGAAGCACCTCAATGGCTGCTACACGCTATGGTCATCCCATTCGTTTCCAAATATGCAGCCTATATGTATTTTAAGACATCGAGCAAAGATTGGTCTTGTTTTAAAACAGACAGATCACAGACGAAAAGATGGACAGACAGACATGTCTATCAAGAACTATGCATTACAACCATCTGTGCAATATTTATATGCCATCTGCAAGGGTATAATACATTGTAGTTCTACTGGCTTAGGAAATCGATCTGAATAGTCAGCGCTTTTATCATTTTTTTCATCTCTGTTCAGGTTATCATTTCCCAATTCCTTAAATAATTGGATAATCTTTATGGGATCAAGTTAAATGCATTGTTTATTTTACACATCATTGGCAAAACGCGGTCTAGGTATGATTTCCTACAATCCTTTTATAAAAAAAGCTGCCGACTTCCATTAATATTTATTATATAGCCAATGACAAGTGTAACCGAAAAAGCTATGGTGTTTATCAGACCAAATGTCCGCAATAGCGCACACATATTTTATATAGGTAAAAAATCATATTTTTCACCTACAATTACATGAATAATGCAACTTTTCAAGCACAATTACTCAATAATCCACCTTTACAGGTACAATTATTCAAGTAATTGTAAAGTAATTACAATTTGAAAAAAATCATTGAATAATCTTAATTCCAAGTTACAATTATGATCATTAAAGAAATCGTAATCAAAAATTGTTTTGACTGAATAATCGAGATTATTGTAATGAAAATTAATAAAATACGGGAAGTATTTATTACATTACAGCTCTGCTCGTTACTCATTTCTCAATATTCAGCTTTCGACAGCAAGAACTCGATACTTAGTTTTCGATAATCAGGTATCGATACTCAGTAATCGATTATCGATACTTGGTACTTCGTGATCATGGTTTCATACTTAGTACTCAACGCTAAGAGCTCGATACTAGGTAATCCATACTCAGTACTCGACTCTCAGTACTCTATACCAAGTTCTAGATACTAAGTACTAGATACTAAGTACTAATTACTTGAAACTAAGTAATCGATACACCGCACTCGAAACTCAGTACTCGATTCTAAGTACTTAATACCCAGTACTAGATAATTGATTCTAATTACTCGATATTCAGTACTCGATGCTCAATACTCGATACTCAGAACTCGATACTCAATATTTGGAACCGAAAAAAGGTACTCTTTACTAGATAGTCAGTACTCGATACTTTGAACTAAGAACTCAATACTACATACTCGGCAATCATCGTCACTGACTAATCGATCACAGTGAAGCGCTATTCATCAACTCCACAAAATCTACCATGTCAGCGTGGTAGCTAGTTCTAAATTTTATATTGAATTTGCGGTTCTAAAATCCACATATTATTCTAATGATAATATATTTTTTTTTACTTTCAGATCTACTGACTTTTTAAGGAAACCAATCTACAGTATTATAAGGGAAGTAAAAAAATTGTATTCTTTTCTTAATTGTGTGTGGTAATTAAGGTTTGCATAAAGTTGGGGTTTCCAATTGAGATTGATGAATATTCTATATCAACACTGAAAGAACAAAATCAAACCATTCGGGATCAAATGAAGCCAAGTTCTTCA